>JAXGGA010005638.1:0-76481 GCA_038373865.1 Uloborus plumipes
GAGAAAATCTGCTAGTGAAGCAAAAAAAAAAAAAAAAACTGAAGTCACCGCACATAATATTCGAATTCTTTGCGTTCAAAGTGCAACATTTATGCATTGCAGCATTTTCACTATACATTATCCGTCTTGAAGAAAATAAATACCTTTGTGCGATAGATGTGAAGTTTATTCCAACGTTAGAGATGCACAAATATGCAGGTATACCACAGACACGTGTTTCGAGGCTACAAGGAGCCTCTTTTTCAATGCAAGAGGTGTGAGCTTTAGGATGAAGAGTCATCCGATAAAAACCTTTTATCGGATGACTCTTCCTTGTAGCCTCGAAACATGTGTCTGCGGTATACCTGCATATTTGTGCATCTCTAACGTTGGAATAAACTTCACATTATCCGTCTTGTCTAGGGTCATGCAACACACACTATGGAATTCACTGAAAGGCGCCAAGGAAAGAAACGGTTTGGTTCATAGTAAATAACGTCAATAAAAGAATGAGATATATTTTAATTAATCGGATCTTCTCATTTTCAAAGATGACAAATGTATAGCAAAAAAAAAAAAGAAAGTTTGCTAAAAAATATTTCAAAACTATTCCTGAATGTGCCGAATCGTTTTCCTATATGCCGAATGAGGAAGATGTTTGGGAGGTCCCGGTGACCTCCCTGGACCTCCCTTCGGGGCGCTCCTGTACACACTGCTTTTGATTCTGACTTTGAGTAAGCATAGATTAGTAGATCTGGAGCTTTTAAAAATTTTCAAATAATACAAATTTCTAAGACTTTCTATGATCCACATTATCAGCATAAAAACCTTTTTAAAAGCTATTTCATATACTTGTTCTTTTTTTTTTTTTTTTTCAGATTAGGGAGTTGGAAACAGTGTTACTTGAATTGAATAGTTTAAGAAAAAATGCAGTAAGTATGAATTTATCTCTTTCTGATAATGTGTAGAAGTTAAGGCCTCAGTGCAAGAAAGGGACAGCTCAATTTTTGTGTTTTATATTGCAATATATGAAGAAGAGCCAGTTTTGTGTTTTAAATCGCAATACATGGAGAAGAATATCAATCTTTTGTTACCTGCAAAGCCTGAAACATCTTTGAGCAATGTACCACAAGATAATAGAGGAAAGGGGCCTGTAACAAGCTAGGTTTTAGGAGAAAGAACAATACAGCGTTTTGTAAAGGGTGGCCACAGAACTGGAAAACAGGAAAACCTGGAATTATCAGGGATTTTGAAAATTCTGGAAAAATCAGGTAATAATCAGGGAATTTGGGAGCAAATCAGGGAAAATTAAATTAGAACTACAGTCCATAATTTTTCAACACTAAAGTATTAAAAACGATTACATCTTTGATAATCTAAAGCAATCTCAGACACTTACTAGAAAAATTTCCAAAACCGTCGTGAATTGTTCGTAAACAAAGACGTAAAAGGGTAATTGCAGGGTTTTTTTTTTTTTTTTTTTTAATATTCAGAGTTAAAGGGGATGGGAGGTTTGGGATTTCTCCCTTGGAATATTTCGAAAATGCTAAAGTCTGAAAAAATCAGGCTGTTTTTAGTGATGTAAAACTAGTGTGTGTGTGTGGGGGGGGGGGCTTTTTTTCGATAAAATTACAAAACTGCAGTCTTAAAAATGCAAATTTAAGCAATCTTTGGTGAACTTAGAAGAAGGGTTTCGACTATTGTAATCCAAATAAAAAAATTTACTCTGAAGCATTAAAGGTTAAATTTTGGGCTACTTTTGAAAAACTTCTGAAGGGGATTCTGAGACTTTCTGCCAAGAAATGTTTGAAACCAAAAATCGGGTGCGAATGGCAATTATAGGCCATCTTTCATGAGCCTGGGGGAGGGGGGAGGTTTTGGGGTTACTGGAAATTTTTGAAGCTGGATTTGCTCGGACGTCCCATTGAGCTATCTTTCAGTGACTTAAAAGAGAGGTATTCATTTGATACCTTCTGAATTTATTTTCAAGTCGCAGTCGTAAAATTTTAGTGTTGTCTTTGTAGCTATAAAGATGAGGTGGGAGTTTTTCCTAGGAAAAAGTTCCGAAACTAAGACGTTAAAAACACAAACCATCTTCTGATGGATTTAAGGAAGGGTTGAGGGGGCTCTCTCTCAAAAATGCTTTGAAGCTGAATTATTAAGAACTCTAAGCTACCTTTATGTGGCTCAAGCAGAGGGAATTTTGAGGCTCTCACCCAAAAATTTTTCAAAATTGAAAGTTTAAAGCTTTTAGTTGTGTTTGGTGATGTAAATTTTGGAAAGAGGAGAGTCTGTTTAGAAAAATATCTGAACTGGAGGCTATAAAATGCTGATTTGGGTCATCTTTAGCTATAGTAGGCGATTTCACGCACTCTCCCCCTGAATGTGTTTTAAAATAATGATTTAAAAGCCTAATTTTAAGCTGCAATCTTTTGTAAAGTTAGGTGTTGGGGTAATGAACTATTGAAAAACTTCCAAAGCTCAAATATGTAAGAAACACTATTTTATGGTTTTCTTTCAGTGACTAAAGGGGACCTCTCTGCCAAAAATAATTTAATTTAAAATTGAAGGCTTAAATCTTTTAGAAATTGCTTGGTGAAGAAATAGCATGGCTTATACAAATTTGGCCACTTTTGGTGAACTTGGGGAAGGTTTGGGCCTTTTCTCTTGAAACTTTTTCATAGCGGGCATATTAAAAACTTCTAAACCATCTCTAGATGTCTTAAGGCTTTGGAGATTTTGTGCAGTCTTGAAAGTTTAATTCTATCTTTTGTGAAGTTGGAAGGAAGAGTAGCAGTGAAAGATGTTCCTCGAAAGTTTTCAAACTGAATTAAAAAATATTTTTGGCTCTCTTTGGAGATGTTGGAAGTTTAGTAAACTGATTTTAAATTTGAAAAACATACCTTTTTTGTTTATGACGTTTTTTAGTGTTATTAAATAAATCTAACCAGCCATGTAATTTAAGTTTAATTAGCAGTCTCAAATGCATTTTTTGTTATTGTTGCTCATTTTAGAATAATTAATAATTAATGCCTTAAGTAGTTTAAATAGCCGGAAATATCCAAGTATCAATTAAGAGGAGAAATTCAGCTTCAAGAGGATGTACAATGCGCCGTACGACAAATCAGGGAAAATTTTAGTTGGACAGGGAGAAATCGGGGAAAAGTCAGGGAAAAAGATTTTGTTCTTCCTGTGGCCACCCTGCATTAACTTCCCAATGGCAGGGGGGTAATTGACCCTCTAACCTCCCTAAATGACGTGTCTGCATAAAAATGTACAGCAAAATTCGTTACTCAAAGCACGTAGACAAAGAAACATCAAATGTGGATCTCATTTTTAAAAAAATTATAAATATTAACTAAACATTCGCGTTATTTGAACTTGAGGCAATTTTAACCAAACAAATTCACACTAACCTGATTGAAATCTTCAATAACCTTTATGATTGTTATCAAAAGTTTCCAACTGACACCGACGAAATTAACACATCTTCTCCGTTCTGCTCAAATAAGCTGGGAACATTTTTGAGCGCGATAAGTTTTGGTTTAGCAACGAACTGCGCAATGGGGTTCGATAAAGAAGAAAATGAAAACCGTCTGCGCAAGCAAAATAAGATGAAAGGCGAATGATTTATCAGAGAAGTATTTCCTGGTCATTATTTGGAGATTGCACCGCTCTCTGAAGTTTTCAGTGTTTTAGCGGCGGCGCGTGGTTGCTGTGAGGCGATCAAATTTCATTCTTTTGCTGTAAAGATGTGCAGTTTTGAATCCCCTTCGTCTCCCCTTATACTCATGGGAGTCCCTTGGAAGAGCGACATAGTAAATAAACTATTTGGGGAATAGATAAAAATTCTTCTTTTAGGAAGTTTTTGAAAAAAAAAATCATTATTATTGTTATTATTATTTTTTTTCATGTGTTCTCATACTTTTGATGTTAAGCATCAGTCTTTAAGGTAGTAGTCTGGTAACTTATGCCTATTTTCATGACTTCTTTGGAGGGTGGTTTTTTATGGGAAAATAAAAATGAATTATTTTGAATATTAAGAGTGTTTTTATTTACATATTGAAAATATAGAAAAAAATTATTCGAAAAAATTTAATAGTTTATTAAAGTTGGAATCTCAAGAAAAATGCACGTGGGTGGCCCGGGTGATTTTGGCTCTTGATGTTATCTGAAATCAAATATTCTTGATTATTCTTAATCTATAGACATGTCATTCTGGTCGGAACTACTGAAGTTAAATTTCAAGGGTAAATAACAAAATGGCGGACTTTGAAAAAAAAAGTCCTTTTATTTTAGCAAAGAAAGGGTTGTAAAATAAAAAGTTAGGGGTGAAAAAAATTCTCTTTAGTTCCGACGAGAACTATAAGTGTGTAGAACAGCCTGTTAAAATTTGAAAGCAATCGGTTCAGTAGAAAAAAAGTTAGGACCCGGGCCGACCAGAAAAACAATGTTTTGAGAAAAACGCGTTTAAAGTTCAACAACAAACTCCGAGGCGCTCTAGGAAACTCATTATAACTCCCGAAATATTTCGAATTTCTGTCTGAAATTTTTTACAGTATATTCTTAAGACATTTTACTTTCAAATTAAGCAAAAAAAAAAAAATCGTTTTTTTGAATCCAAGTTACCAGACTACTACCTTAAAAAAAACTAGGGCCCCTTTGGAATATCTAGGTCCAGGTCCAGGCGTCGTAAGCCGGTGCGGTTATCACTTTTACCAGGCCCGGACGCCCGGACTGCGTTTGCGTTGCAAAAAAAAATAATAATAATAATAAATAAATAAAAATAAATGAATAAAAACTATTCTGACAGTGTTGATTATGTAAAATCACCCCTTGAATCCAAATATGATCACCGTTCTCCACCCCCACCCCCTCTTTTTTGGAGATAGGGCACCCATAATTTTTCAGCTTTCAAGAACTTCACAACCATCACTTTTATTTGGTGGGGACCTGTCATTTAGGGGGTCAATTGCATTTGGAGGCCGGCTTTGAAAAATTTGTATTTTTTAAACACATATAAGTGAGTGTAGTTTTTTTTTGTTTTCCGATAAAATTTTCATTGTATGTTCTGCATACCTTTTGACCCCCCCCCCACCCCCTCCCATTGAAAATACGAAATGACGGGCCTAATTATGTTAATTACGTTAACTTTCTTCTGAGAGGTGAAAAGCTCAAAAGTATGAATATTTAAGGCAAGCAAGAAGACTCTGTGGATATTAACTCTTAAAGTATTTACGAAATCACCAAAAGCGGTTTTCTTTTTCTGAATTTCTTTCCCGCAATTTTTAAACTTACTAGGTGACCCGTGCGGAATTCCGCAAAAAAAAAAACCCTCTAAACTTAAAATTTAATACGACAATTTTTATTGGCTTCATTTGCACAACATCGCCATCTACTGCCGTCGTTCTGACAACTTTTCAAAGAGATCAAAGACACGTTCACTTTTACAACTACTACAAAAGTGATACCCTATATTAAAATCAAATACCCAAGGCTACTACAAAACTAAATACTAACGTTATCGCAAAACTACCATAGTATTTTGAAACAATAAAAGTTACAATTAAGGTTTACCGAGCTAAGCCTTGGCTTGAAATGTCGCATTTAAAATTGATTTGAACAACAATGGTAACGATTTTAACAGTTGAGCAAAAAATTTAACTTTTTCAAACTTCAATCGCTTATAAGTCGCTTAAACGTGGATTTTCGAGATTCTCGTTACGCGGCGCTAGCGGAGAAACGTTCTAAAGAACGCATTTTTTTTAATCTTTCGAATGAAATCAAAATGGAGACGATACGACAATTATTTCGCTAGATAGAGTCAATTTTGTGCCCAAAAATTGAAGTTCGAATAAAAAACGAACCGACACTTTTTAGAGGGTGGGTCTAATTTTCGTCAATAGCCCGCGGGATAAGCTTCAAAATCATAAATTTTCTTGCAATTCGATAAAGAAATGAGCGAGTTTCGACCGGGTATAGGATTCGGCTTAGAGAAATAATATATGGAGATTTTTCGGTTTAAAAATCTGAGTATCGGGCTCCCTTATATGAGTCTCATATCTGAAAACAAAAAAATTCACGCTGAAAAAATAAATAAATGAACAAATAAAGTTAAGGAATAAATAAAAATAAATATAAATAAATAAATTGATTAATAAATGAATCAATCACTTCTTGATTTAGCGATAGACAATGTGGGCGGTGTAGCTCTATAAAAATAAATATACATCAGCTCTGCTCTATATTATAAGCAGTGTTGGATTTACAGATAAGATAAATAGGCTATAGCATAGGGGCTTATTTATTGGATGTAACTAGCTAACAAAAAATTGCATAATTCGCTGCGAAAACAAAAAAAAAAGTTTTTGATTAAAAAATTTGATTCTGGAATTTAATTTTTTTTAAAAAATGCAGGGAGGAGAGGAGAGAAAGCCAAAATGGGCCAAATTCATCACCTTGCCACATGCTGCACCAAAAAATGTAAAAATTACGGAAACGTAAAAACTACAGAAACTTTAAACGTTTCTATAGCTATTGTTGAGATAAATTTTTGTGAGTTACATATTTCATGTCTTTTGCTGTTTATTTAACCATTTGTGTCCCAAATTAACTTATCAATGATTTTTTTTTTTGTTTTTTTAGTTGAAAAAACATCAAAAAATATTTTTATCGAGTAAATTTTTTTTGAAAATTTTAGGGGTCTAAGGCCCCTAACCCTTAGGGCCCCTCAAAAAACTGTTTTCAATCGCAAGTACCATCTGTCGGCCTCTCAACAAAGTACAAGGAGTGGTACTTGCAGAGGTACCCACGGGGGGGGGGGATTATGGCGCAAGTTGCGCCATCAAAATTTTTGGGGGGGGATTTTTTAAATCTAATTTATTTATTTAAATTATTTATTAATTTATGTTTTAAATTAAATTATTTACTGATTTTTTTATGTAAATCATTCATTAATTTATTTTTTTTAATTTAAATTATTTATTTATTATTATTTATTGCTATTTATTTTGTGTGTGTTTGTGTGTGTGCTTGGAATGTCTGGAAGGGAAAAAAAGCGATTCTATTCTGCGCATAATTAGTACTTTAAAAAAATTATAAAAAAAAATAATAGTTTAATTTAAAAAAATAAATAAAAATATTAAAAATATAAATAAATAAATAATATTAAAAAAATAAATAATAATTAAAAAAATAATATTTAAAAAATAAATAAATGATATTTAAAAAATAATAAAATAAAAAGAGGGATAAAAATCACAATAGGGTTGTGAAAATTTTGGGGGGGGGGGAATTTGCGCCATTGAGCTTGGAGGGGATGGGCACCCCTGGGTACTTGTAAGCTTCAGCATGATTCCAGCCATTTAAGATTCATAATACTAAATTAATGTAAGCGGGACTTCTGAGTCCCGTCGGGGCATAAAGGGTTAATCCGACATTCAGTATTTTGGAAGGTTTTTTTTATTTTTGCTTGAGGAATGACAAATTGCTACATGTTTTTTTTTTTTGGATCCCATTTACCCGGTGGTTCCTTTTTCAGATTGGCAGTCTGCCAACGTCACGGGTCAACCAGCCTGTGCTTTTGCAACCATGGAAAGGATGGTGTTGCGTTGTGGCGGGACATGGCTCCATCTGTTGAGTTACCTGGATACTAATATGTGGCGCACGGGGTGTGTGACCATCTCGAAGTTTTAACCATGAACGATCGTGGTGGTAACCCAGTACTTTATCCACTGAGCCAAAAGGACGTTAGGGATCGGGAGCAAATTTGGATTATGTGCTCTGAACGTACGCTACACCCTTATCGCAATTCGTCATTGCGGAGAAACATAATTTAAATTTGCGATGTCAAAATTCAAATTAATTATTTTGTTAATTTATTTTTTTTAATTTCATTCATTTATTCTTTTGTTTGTTTGTTATTTTTTGCTCGAACTTACTTCTACTGCATTGTCAATCTTTTTCGCGCAATGGAAAATTATTACACGGTCCTTCAGGCCGGTCGTCAAGTCAAGTTTTTCCAGGGTGGCGGGTCAAAGGGTGCAAATACAGTACAATTTCATCGGAAAACAACAAAAAACGTGCCCACCAATATGTACAGTAAAATCCCGAAAGTAACCCCCCTCCTTTTCAAAACCAAACAGATACATTTCAGGAGGGGGGGGGGGTTATAATCGAGATTTAAGATTAAGAAAATTCGGGCTTTAAGATAAATTTCCATTGAGACAAATAAGGGGGCATATTCGATGGAGGGGTATTTTCGGCATATACATTGATAGATACATTAACTTCTCAAGGCCGGAAGGGGGAATCCCCCCCACCCTCTATTCCTCTCCGCGTTTCCTTCATTACTTATAATATTAAAAGATAAAAAAAGGTTGTAATGAGAAATCCAGTTTTTGTACCTCCCCCCATTTTTTAACTTAAAATTAGTGTTTCTTACAAAGTTAGAACATTTCTGTGGAACTAAACAATTAAATACATAAAAGGTTCAAAACTTGAAAGTGCAAACTAAATGCTTTAAATAATTTTAATTTTAGGCCGTTTAAACATACTTAAATAAATCTCCTTGAAAAGAACTGTTAAAATTTCTTAAAAAAGTGCTTCAATTTTATTTCTCATCAAGCGTATTGGTGCTATTCTGGTTATCTATTTTCTAGATTTAGATAAAATTTCTTTGAAGCATTTTATGCATTTTTTTTTTTTGTTTATCATTTTATGTTTCATTTAGAATTGTGTTTATCGACGGATTAAAGGAGAGGGGATGATCAGGAACGATATTGAAAGTCGATGTGAGCAAGGAACCGTGCGTTTTTTTTTCCCTCTCTCTGTCGATTAATGTAAACGATTTGTCGAACCAAAAGCATTTCTTATTTTGATTTATCATAGTTAGCAAAAGAGTGAATAATGAAAACCAAATTTTTGTGTACCTGTTTTTCTCCTGATGGTTTTGTAGTCCAAAACTGATTAGTCATCAACTAGTTATTTATTTCATAAATCTTGCCATTGAAATTAAAAAAATTAATAATTGAAAATGAAAGTTATTTCCCCTTTATACAGAAGTTTGGAAAAACTTCATTTGGAATATGTTGTTTAGTTTTGATCATTGTAAAATAAGATTAATCAACGTTTTATCGTATAAAATTGCAAATTAGGCACGTGTTTAGGGGTTTCAAGGAATCCCCTTCCCTTCAACCGGGGCCATCCCCAACACGTTGAGCGATAAAACGTTGATTAATCTTATTTTACTTATCAAGTAATGTTTCCATTCACTGGTCGACATTTTGTATTTGTAAAAGGCGCGGGGCGTTGGGGGAGGGGGGGGGGGCAATACGTTAACGAAGAGTAAAATTTTATTTATCACACACTTATAAGTCCACGAGCTTGTTTTTTTTTGCAGAAAATATAAGGTCAATTGGGAATGGGATAATAGGAGTTACAATAAGCATTTATGTTTTCGAGTAATATCTGTTGTTTTCATAGTGCATCACACGCAAGTAAAGGAAACTTACTGTACTGTTCCATTTATTCGGAAATTAAAACTGGCGACCCTACATATTACTTTTGCTAAATGTTTGTATATTTTATTTTCGTGAGTATCGGAGAGGAGAGACATCCTAGCCTGTATCTCTTAACCTTTTTTTTTTGCGCCAAATGAAGTGAATTGAGTAGAAGAAGTATCAAATTTCGCTGGCGGGAATATCGGATCCAGCAGGGCAGAGAATATCACGTGACTACACGGCAACCGGAAAGCGATTTCAGTGTGGGCGTGGCTTAAAGGAAATAATAGCAGACAGCTTTCGAATCGCGTAGTGTGGATTTGAATATGGTCTAATACAAAATAATTCAAATATAATAAAGACGAAATTAAGCACAATTAAGAATGCCACATGCAATGTTTTACGAAAACGAGTAGTATCTTTCACATGAAAATCCAAAATTGATTTTTCTGTTCTTTTTCGCAACTTAATTTTGTTTCAGAATTTTAATTCCGGTTTATTTTGCTCATTTTCAATCGTTTTGTTTAACTCGAAAAAAATCTTTTGTGTAATAGAGAAGTTAAATTCTAATTTGCTTAAAAAAAATTAATGAATAAAATTCATCACCACACTAGGATTTAAAAAAATAAATAAATAAAGGAAAATAAAGTTGAACTACATTGAAAATCAAAAATTATATTTAAAAAAAAAGACAAGCTTTTCTCGACTTATGTACTTTTTTTTTATCGAATACATTATGGAATAACAATTTGGTTTTATTTCTTGATTCATTTAGGCAGGGTGTCAATGATTTAAATCAATTGATTTAAACCAGTGATTTAAATCAAATGATTTTTTTTAAAAAATCATTGATTTAAATCATTTTTCAACTTAAGCTTAGAAATGTTCTTGATTTTTTGATTTTCATAAATTCTGTTTTTTGCTTAGTTTTAGTTTCTGTTTTTTGCATAACTTTTCTTCCTAAAATTGATTTTTGTCCTTATGGTTTTCTCTCACTTATTTAATACTTCTATCTATTCATTTTTTCTCTCCTTACTCAATCTAATTATTCACATTTTTAGGCAATGGAGACTTTTAAATTATATTCGGCATTATTATTATTATTATTATTATTATTATTTTTTGAAATTGATAAGGAAGTTAAAAGGCAATACACGAAAAGATGGTTGTGTATCTTTTGATTTTTATCTCATAGAACACTTTTCAATTTAAGATAGTAAGAGTAATGTTGAAAAAGAGAAATTTGCTGGAAACTGCTAACACGTTTTTCAAAGTTACGAGAAATCATATTTTTAGTGTAAAAATAAATAAATAACAGAGCATATTAATTAAAAGACATGTAGCAATGTCCAATTTATTTATTTCCTTCTGTTGTTATGTTTTTCAGTGTGTTACTATGTCATCTGTATTATACTTATGATTTAAATCATATGCATTTGTATTAAAATCGTTTGCATTGAATGTTATGAAATTTTTTTGGTGACATAATAAATGAAATTTTGTTTTGAAATTTTTAACAATATCAATTTCATGCTTACTAATATTCATAAGTATAGCTAATCAGTTACGAAAGTTTCTGAAGTCTTTTTTATATATATATATAAAAAATCGATTTTAATTTTAAAAAAAATCAGATTTAAATAAAAAAAATCTGATTATTTAATTAAGCATTTTCTAATTTTTTAATAAAGTAAATAAAGAAGCATAAAAAAAATCAAGAAAATTTTATTATTTTCTAACAACTTATACACTAAAGGCTGTTCTCAAATAGCTACTAAGTAAATTAAAACTTTTAAATGTTAAATAAAAAATAATTGTTAGAAGTAATTGCAAAAAATGTTATAAAACTTAGTTAATATTCAGATAACCAGACATTGTCAGTATTTGGCCGAATAGTTAGTTTTTAGTATTCATATAAAACTGCTATTTGCACCTGGTACAACTTACCAGAGAAATTTACTAAGCCCAGCCTAGCTGGGGATAGAGCCTGTAGCTGTTCGTCTTCTTTTGTATTTTTATATAATAATTTAAGAATTTATTATTTACTATTACTATTTTAAAACCTTTCCTACAAATTTGACTTTTATAATTATTATTCATTTATTATTCTAATAAGCATTAAGAACTAACTCCTCGCCTTGTCTTACGGGACGAAAAGAGGGCATTGGGCAGGGCCAATGGGGCAGATTCCTTGGCTCTCAACCATGAAAAATTAAATAGCAATTTTTGTGTGTTGTAATTTAATGACTGCTTAATTTAGATTACTTAAGTGATTTTAAGTCACAAAAAAAAGGGTGCTTAATTTGTCAGAGCATGCATTAAAATAATTATTTGTTGTTAAAGATTCAAAATTTTGAATCTTTAGCAACAAATAATTAAGTTCCACTGTTTATGTTTAGTACTTATTAATCCTTACATCCTAAATGCAGGATGTGAAAAAAATCAATGATTTTTTTGAAAAAATCAAAATAATCAGATTTTTTTTATTTCAATCTGATTTTTTTTAAATTTAAATCGATTTTTTATATTAAAAAAATTTAAAAAAAAAAGACTTCAGAAACTCTCGTAACTGTTTAGCTATACTTATGAATATTAGTAAGCATAAAATTGATATTGTTAAAAATTTCAAAACAAAATTTCATTTATTATGTCACCAAAAAATTTCCATAACATTCAATGCAAACGATTTTAATACAAATGCATATGATTTAAATCATAAGTATAATACAGATGACATAGTAACACACTGAAAAACATAACAACAGAAGGAAATAAATAAATTGGACATTGCTACATGTCTTTTAATTAATATGCTCTGTTATTTATTTATTTTTACACTAAAAATATGATTTCTCGTAACTTTGAAAAACGTGTTAGCAGTTTCCAGCAAATTTCTCTTTTTCAACATTACTCTTACTATCTTAAATTGAAAAGTGTTCTATGAGATAAAAATCAAAAGATACACAACCATCTTTTCGTGTATTGCCTTTTAACTTCCTTATCAATTTCAAAAAAAAAAAATATTAATAATAATAATAATAATGCCGAATATAATTTAAAAGTCTCCATTGCCTAAAAATGTGAATAATTAGATTGAGTAAGGAGAGAAAAAATGAATAGATAGAAGTATTAAATAAGTGAGAGAAAACCATAAGGACAAAAATCAATTTTAGGAAGAAAAGTTATGCAAAAAACAGAAACTAAAACTAAGCAAAAAACAGAATTTATGAAAATCAAAAAATCAAGAAGATTTCTAAGCTTAAGTTGAAAAATGATTTAAATCAATGATTTTTAAAAAAAAAATCATTTGATTTAAATCACTGGTTTAAATCAATTGATTTAAATCATTGACACCCTGCCTAAATGAATCAAGAAATAAAACCAAATTTAATACAACGTGTCTACAAGTACAAATAAAAGGTTAAAAAAGAGTTAGAAAACTCTAGCAGATAGCTATTGGTTCACTTGACTGGTGTCAGTGAACCATCATCCTTTTGCACTGATGATGGGGCTTCATTCATAATAGCCCCCAAATAGCTATCTGCTGGAGTTTTCTAACTCTTTTTTAACCTTTTATTTGTACTTGTAGACACGTTGTCTTGCATTTTTAACTTCATAAAACCAAATTGTTATTCCATAATGTATTCGATAAAAAAAAAAGTACACAAGTCGAGAAAAGCTTGCATTTTTTTTCTTTTCTTTTTTTTTTCATATAATTTTTGATTTTCAATGTAGTTCAACTTTATTTTCCTTTATTTATTTATTTTTTTAAATCCTGGTGTGGTGATGAATTTTATTCATTATTTTTTTAAAGCAAATTAGAATTTAACTTCTCTATTACACAAAAGTTTTTTTTCGAGTTAAACAAAACGATTGAAAATGAGCAAAATAAACCGGAATTAAAATTCTGAAACGAAATTAAGTTGCGAAAAAGAACAGAAAAATCAATTTTGGATTTTCATGTGAAAGATACTACTCGTTTTCGTAAAACATTGCATCTGGCATTCTTAATTGTGCTTAATTTCGTCTTTATTATATTTGAATTATTTTGTATTAGACCATATTCAAATCCACACTACGCGATTCGAAAGCTGTCTGCTATTATTTCCTTTAAGCCACGCCCACACTGAAATCGCTTTCCGGTTGCCGTGTAGTCACGTGATATTCTCTGCCCTGCTGGATCCGATATTCCCGCGACCTCAAATTTCAAAAGAACGGAATTTGTTTTAAAAATATTTTCACAATTTTAAGTTTAAATTTACTTTAAAAGGTATTTTTGAAGGACAAAAATAATTAAATAATAATTGATAAGTTTATTTTTCAAACCATGTTGAAATTTTTGGAAAAGAAAAAGAAAAAAAAGTTATTTTTATGTTCATTGACTGGTGGAAAAATGTGTTGAAAAGACGATTTTTCTTATTTCTTGCGACACACATGTTCTAAAAATAGTAACAATTCCTCCTGTTGCTCAGTGGGGTGATTTCATACTTTCACCGAGGCAGAAAATATATTATTCTACATGATCTTGTTCTCGGTTGAAGTAAAGTCTTTGTTTACGTTTATGTTCCTGTTGGTGGGTTCTTTGATATTTTGCCAAAAAAAGGCCTCCCAAGTTTTCGTTCATGTCCATAATGTTGAGGAGTTAATTTGCTGTTCTCATATATGTTTAGAACAAAGAAGTTTTGTTTTTTCATGGTAATTCCATATCTATAGTATGTTACATCGATGTCCTGTTATCTGTTCTGTGTTATTTCAGGTTTTGAAAACTCTTTTCCGAACATACATGGCTTCATAATGCAAGTTTTTCATCATCATAATTGTGTGAGCAATGTGCTGTGGATTTAAGTAGTTTTTAAAAGTAAATTTTTTCTCTCCAAAAAGCGTTTACTTCAATTTGAAAACTATTGCAGAATTCGGAAGTATTTTGTAAATTGTAAAAATGAAGGAGCGAAAGAAAAATCTTGAATGATGGTTGAAAAATAGTTTTTATAAAATTTTGAGAAGTAAATCATTTAAAATGAAACAAAATGACTGCAATTCATGTTAATCTTGCATGTTTCCCTATAAAGGGCAAATAATTTTGAAGCATGACTTAGCTTTAGGGAGTAATATTTTGACAAATAATAATTATTTTGTAAGTAGTACTTAAAATTTACAAAGAATATATTTCATTAAACTATCATTTTTATCTTCCTTTTTCTATGGTTTTTCTATTTGGGAAGCATACTGCCATGAATTATTATAGAGGAGGGGTTCGGTTTCATCTTCTTTAGATATTACATTTCTAAGGCTATTATTACCAATGCAGAGATTTTTAAAGAGTTTGGAAGGCCAATTAAACATTGCTGTTGTTTAAAGGACTCAGAAGAAAATTTAAATTCTAAAATCAACTTTTCAAAACTCGAAATTGTAAAATTGGAATAGAATGTTGAACTTTACTGACATATACATTCCTTGCTTGGGTTTACTTTTGTTATTGTAGATTAAATCTGTTTCTGACAAAAGAAGATCCTGGGCAATTCCACAGAAAAGGGGGAAAAGTTGCAAAGTTTAAAATTCATATTTTTTTCACAAATTTGGTATCAATGGAAAGGTAATTATCCAAAGTGTATGAAAATAGCAAAAACAATTTTTAAAAAGCAAAATTAATTAGAGTTATGAGCCTTCAAATCAGATTATTGCGCCCAAGTCCTTAAGTGTGCTTTTTTTCTAACACTTGATAATGGCTGTGTGTTACTTTATTTATTAAAATTTTCAACTGATCTCTCTTTAATATGGCTCTTTAGAGTCTCTAGAAGAGTTATGTACAATAAAATTACACTCAAACTGTGCAATTTAATTTTTGGGATTTTTTTAAAGTAAGGTACTTCTGTTAGTCTACGTCCGACACCAAAATGACTAAAAGTTAATGTATCGTAAAAATGAATGGATATTTTTACAAACTATTTTCTATGCAAATAAGGATTTTGTATGTAATTAAAAATATTCACTCAAATTAAATTTCAAAAAATTAGTTTTGCTTTAATTAACTATTAGAAAAAGTCTACGTCCGACACCGAAATTTTCAATACTGAAACCAGGTTCTTAAGACTGCAATATTTCTAATAATATTTTTCTTAATATATCATGCATGTCCAATTATATATACGAGGGCTGTCTGAAAAGTTTCCGACCTAACATAGATAAAATATTCTAATCGTCCAAACTGGCTATTACTTTTTGACATAGTCTCCTTGTAAGTCCACACACGTCATTCAGTAATGCTCCCATCCTTTTAACCCAACCAAAAGTGATGATGAAAATGTGTCCTCAAAAAGCTGTTGACAAAGTTTATGACATCCTCATTTGAAGAAAACCTTTGTCCTCCAAGTGCTTCTTTCAGCTTAGGGACCAAGAAAGGGTCGCTTGGAGCCAGGTCTGGTGAGAAAGGTGGGTGTTCAACGATTTCGAGAATTAACTCGTGAATTTTGGCCATTGAAACCACTGAGGTGTGAGCAGGAGCATTTTCTTGATGAAAAAAACTTTTTTCTTTTTCAAATGCGGCAGTTTTTCTTCTATTTCCTCCTTCAATTTGTCAAGGAGAGTAGAATAGTATGTTCCTGCTATGACTTTTCCCATTTTAAGGTAGTCAATGAGTATCACTCCATGGCTATCCCAGAAAACGGTCGGCATCACTTTTCCTGCAGAAGGAACTGTTTTGGCCTTTTTTGGAGCTGTTCTCACTTTGCAGTCCATTGTTTTGACTGCGGTGTTGTTTCTGGAGTGTACGGATGAATCCAGGTTTCATCCACAGTGATAAGTTCTCAGAAAAACTCTGGTTCATTGTGCCAGAAGTGCGCTGCAAATATTTATTCTGACACGTTTCTGTTCAAATTGAGCAAACGCGGCAGTCAAAGTGCAGCCAGCTTCCGCGTGCTTAATTTTTCATTTAAAATGTGGCATGCGCATTCCTTAGAGATATTCATAGTTTCTTCTATATATCTCACCTTCAATCTGCTCCATCCAGCACCATTTGATGAGCTTTAGCTATGTGTTCATCAGTGGTAGTAGTTTTGGATCGACCCGAGCATTCATCATCACCCAAGCTGGTACGCCCACGTTTAAATTCCGCTACCCAAAATTTTACGGTTGTAGACGATGGTGTAGAATCCCCATACACAGAGTCCAACTCCTTTTTAATTTGTGCAGGCATATTTCCTTTTTAAAACAAGTATCGAATCAGAGTTTGATATTCGATTTTTTCCATTTTCAAAAAAACTGTTGGAGCAACTCATTAGTATGGCTGTCACGCACACAATTTGAATCAAAAATAGCCAAAATTACGGTTCCAAGTTTCCAAAAGACACCTTAATAAGAACACCTCTCTTTGTTTCATAAGTTTTGCCCTTTTCCTATCGAGGTCGGAAACTTTTCAGACAGCCCTCGTATATATTCATATATTACATAATATAAATTGCTGGAACAACTAAACTTCCCATTGAATTGGAGAAACATCTCAACTTTGAGAAATTTTAGAATTTTCATTTTTCAAGCTTCTTTCAACTAGATATTGAACTTCTGTTTGCTGTTCTGTCTGTCCAAAAGACAACAGGCAGAAGCTTTTTATATGACAAAATCTAATGTTGATTCAGAAAATATCATTCTTCAAGTTGATTTTACTGAAAATGCAGCAATAATGAACCAAAATGAAATCCAGTGAGCACATTGGGTGCACTTGCAAGTCCCAATTTTTCCAGCACATGCTTGGATAGATTAAAATCAATCCCAAAGTTTTTCTATTGTATCCGATACTTTGGATCACACAAAACGTACAGTCTGTAAGTTTTTGAGCTTTTTACTGAAGCAACGGAACGCTGAACACCCATACATTAAAAATATTCTTGTATTTTCGGATGGGCCCAGTTCTCAATTCAAGCAACGGTTCTTATTTTCCAATTCGTATTTATGGGATCTAGAGAATAATATTAATATTGAATGGAGTTTCTTTGCTACTTCCCACGGGAAGGGAGTAGTTTATGGGATTGGCGGAGCACTGAAAAGAACTGTGGTGACATATAAAAGCAGAAAAGTCTACCATCAGTACCCCAGAAGAATACGCAACTCTGGCATCAAAACTAATGCCAAGTGTGAAGGTTAAATATATACCCTCTCATATGAAATAAATTCCAGCTCTGAAAATATGATCGCTTATTGGGAGAAAATCCTTTCTATTCCAAATATTCATTCAGTACATTGGGTGACAGTAATAGCTGAAAATAAAGTAATAGTGTCTGATACTTCTTTAACAGAAACGAAAAAAGAAGTAACATTGTTTGAAGAGCTCTCTGAAAATGAAAGTTTTGAAGATGGGGAGGAGGCTCCAGCTTTAAATCTTCAACTTAATGATTGGGTTTTAGTTAAATACGAGTCCAATCTATATCCTGGACTCATCACCCAGTTAAACAAAGATGAAGCAGAAGTAACTCTTATGTACAAAGCTGAAGGTCACTTTAAGTGGCCAAAAAAGAACAAAGTATTTTATCCCATTGAAAATGTTTTGAGAAAAATTTCGCCACAGCTCGAGCAGGGGACAGTTCACATTTGAAGGAAAATATTTAAAAAAATTTTTTTGGTTACTTTTCCCTTTTTATGTTCATAATATATAATGCTGTCAATAAATTAATAAGTTAAACAGCTTTTTAAGATCTCTATTTTATGTCAGACGTTACCTACTTTGCACTTTCTACGTCCGACACCGACTATTCTACGTCCGACACCATAGGAAAAAAATTTTTTTGCTATTTATTCTTGGATAAATTTGATGAAAAAGGTAAAATTATTCATATTTCAACTTTGATCTTAAACATTCAAGTGTTCAAAAAAATTAAAAACAGTTCATTGAGCTGAATCTTGGGTTTTTGCACGGTAAGTGAATTTGCTGTTCCCCTTGAGTCTACGTCCGACACCATGAAGTTTTTTTTTTTTTTAATATTTAAAGTTCAAGCTTTCTTCTGAAATTTAAAAGGTTTTTTGGTTGTTCCTACATGCATATGTATTGAAAAAAAAAATTGGTTCAATTAATTTATTTTTACCCTGAAAATTTTGAACTTAAAAAGTTGAATTTTGTACAAAGTCTACGTCCGACACCGTGGAATTACCCTCCTTTGTTCTATAGAAAATTCCCAAAAGAAAAAAAAACCTATTGTAACTTAGTGGACAATTCAATACCATCATTTAAGGGAGTAAGAAGGATTGTATTAACTGTTCTTGAAAAATATAATACATTTACGTAGTATTTTTTTAATAATATTTATATTGTGTTTTCATATTCCACCCCATAACAAAAAAAATTAAACTTGAATGTTTGACAGATCAACCGTAAGAAATTCAAACCATTTTCTAGAAACAACTAAAATACTTTTTACTCAATTATTTCATATAGATTTCCAGATAATTTATCCTGCATCAGGCATTCATTCATAACTTCATTCTTCTCATTCATTATCATTAATAGATTACTTGTTTTCCAGCATTGAACGCAGACAAATGATAAATATTTTCCCTCCTTTAGCAAAGCACGCATTGAAACTATGTAGATGTCTCAAGTCTGGCAAAAATAGAGATTCTCCAAGACTGACATTGAGGTGGAAAGATGCAGTGGTTTTATTTAACTCTTGGCGGATGTCCAGCTCTTGGGAAGAAGTTGAAGGGATGCATCTCTGCTCTTTTAGCTTCTCTCTTTAGAAACAACTTACTATGTAAGTGACCAAGTTGATCCTTTTAGTGTACATATTCTGTCTGTTGCCTGTGCTTTTGAGTTTGGTGTTAGTGCCACTGCTCAAAGTATGTCGTGTGTTGTTGAGTTGTGAAGTTGGCCTGTGGACTTTTGTGTATTTCTGTGGATTATGTTTCAGTGTTGTAATTAAGTTTTTAAGGTAAGATTTTCATTTTGAATGAAACTGATTGTGTGTGTGGTTTTTGTTTCATCTGTTTTCTTTGCTAGGGCGTATTTCAGAGGGAGCAGAAGGGTCCCCGCCCCCCCTCTTGAAATAAGTTTTAAACCACCCGTTGAAAATATGGATTTGAATGATTTTAAACTTAAAATTTGGAAACTTCTCATTATATTTAGCTTGGTTCGTTCCCAAAAATGCTAGATACCATTATTTATACCCGAGCCCTTCATTTGTGTATGTATTTTGTTGTATTTTTTCTAGAAATACATTACCCTGATTTAACATAGGGGTGTTAAGTTCCATGAAAATTTCACGTAAATTAAAGCCCAGAATTAGTGTTAAAATAGAGGTTAGGTTTTAGAGATGAAGCAAAAATTTTATTCTAGAGTCTTCAGGGGAAGGAGGTTGCGAAATGGTTTGCTTGTTTTTAAACTATTCTAAAACCAAGTGCTTTAGGGGAGAGTTGACCCTTAAAATCCCCCTTTTTGCTCCCTTGCTTGGTCACATTTGGTTTTGGCAAGTTGTGAGATAAGCAGCCTGATTGTGCATACTTAGAATCAGGGTTGGGGTTTTGGACGTCCAAAACTGGTTTTGGACAGGACAGGTGGGTTTTACTGTCCAAAACTGTCCAAAAGTGTCTTAAACTGTCTAAAGCATGGCAAAAGGGTTTTAAGTTGACTAATTTCTGTTAGCTGTAATATTGATAATGCATACATCTTAGTTTCTTAGTGTTAATTAGTATTCCTTCAAAAAAAACTCTTGAAGCAGATAATTTCAGCTCCATTTGTAACTCAAAACTTGAAAAACTCCTTGGCATAATTCGCTCAAAACTCCGAAATCGTTTAGGGGTAAATACGGCAGCTAAACTGGTCATGTGCTATCAGATGTTAAGAGGACCAATTGAACTAGATTACTAATGTGTACATATGTATATAAATGTATATTTTTGAATTGTACTTCTTTTAAATTTATTCCTAATATTTTATGAAATAATTAAACATTCAGTAAATGTCGCTGTAACAATCTCAAATGTTGTGTATCTTTTTAATTAGTGGCAAAACTGATTTTTTGCATTTAAGTCGATTATTGTACCTTTTGAACACCCTCATTTGCATCTATATTTAAAAGAAGTTTAGCTAGTATTAAAAATAAAATAATATAAACTTATGAGAACTAATTCATTTTTAATGAAGAATAGTAACTTCTAAGTAGCTAGATTAGTATCAGCTGAAAATCTTATATATGTTTTTTTTATGTACATATTTAAATGTTTACATTAAATAAATTAAGTCTTAACTTCAAGTATAATTTTGAGCTTTTGATATTTGTTAAAAATATAAAATTGTACTAAAAATGTAGTTTTGGACACATGGGCTTTGGACGGGACGGTTTAAACCATGGTTTAAACCGTGGTTTTTACCGTTCTGTCCAAAACCTTGCCAACCCTGCTTAGAATGTTTTACTAGTTGTTCTTTTTTTTTGGAATTTTGTATTTTGCTTGGTGGAAGTATTTGAAACTGCTGCTGTTTGCTTCAGTTAAATGTAGCATCTTAAATTGACAAAGGTTATTAATTATTTTTGTTATTGTATTTCTGATTTGTCTTTATTGTGGATTTCTTATTAATGTCTTACTTTGATTTGTTTATATTTTTCTTTTGATAAGTATGATAAGTCTTTAAATACTGCTGTATGGGTTTTTTAAAATTTTTGTGTGAACTTAATAATGATGTTTTTTAATGTAATCAGTTATTCAGCACTTTTTTTTCTCAAAGTAAGCCTATAATGTAATGATATTTATGACTAAATTTTAAGATCAAAGTTGTCTTAATTCAGGGACCTCGCTAAGCATTCGCCACCTCGCCAAATGCAGTAAAATAGAAAATTCGGCGAAAAAAATTTTGATTTGACTAAAGTATTAGCGAATGAAAAATTGTCAGAAATTTTCTATTGGGGGAAAAAATACATGTATTACATTAAAAAAACATAATTAAAATTCTTTGACTAAAACTCTTGAAGTTTGGCTAAGACTTTCGAAATTCGTCTACTGACTAACAACTTAAAATCCTTTGCGCAGTCCCTGTAATTTGATATGCATTTCATGATTTACTCCTTCCCATTAATCTTGCTAACATGTGTCGACAGTGTTAATTACGGTTTTTTTTACTGTAATAGATTAGGGGTACCCAAATAGGTGGTTACATGAGGTCACTGACCTCCCGAAAAATACCTTATTCAACAGATTTTGCCTAACTATCCATTAAATTTTGAGAGACTATTGCGATACTGCTTTATTTTTGTAATGGTGCTTAATATTTCTTCTCATAATATGTAGCATGCTGGTATTTTATCATTCAGTAAAATTCAGAGTTTAATTTGGTAAATTCAGTGATTATAATTTGGTCATACGTGTTGCAAAAGCTTTCATCCCAATTATACTTTGAAACATCTGTTGAAAAATTTAGTAGCGATTATAAAATATTACTCAGTGTTTGGAATGGTTCTTTTAAAATTGGAAAAAAATTTAAATAATTTTTTGTTTCCAGAATAAAAATGGCATTTTATGCTGTTATTTTCTTAGGATAAATTAATAATTTGCATAAAATTTTTGAAAAGTTCCATATCAACCAAATTTGTTTAGATTATTAATCTTAATGTGAAGTTTTGTATGCAATATTAACACTTACTTGAGGGTCATTCCATGTCAAGTGTTCCAGATACAGACAAGATTCCCACTCGACCCTCTCCGATTTTTATAAATTTTTTAGAAGATGTAAATATAGCACTTAGTTTTTTTGGCCTCAGAAACCAATTCACTTCTAAATTTGTTTCCTTAAACACAAAGTCGAGCCTTTATAAAACTTTAATCAGGCCTTTTATTCTGTATGGAAGCGAATGCTGGACCCTCAATAAAGCAGAAAAAGAGAAGTTGCTAATTTTTGAAAGAAAAATTTTTGGACTTACTCAAGAGAAAATCGATGGAGAATCCTGTACAACCATGAAATTTACAGAAAGTATGACAAATTTGTTGGTACCGATATTGTGAGAGTATTATAAGTTTTACGTATTCTGTGGCTAGGACATCTTTATAGATATGGGTCATTCTGACGAAAATGGTACAAATCATGTCTGAAACTCTTTACTTAAGATTATCAATTTAAATAATTTCCACCAACTAATCATATTTTTTTTTATTGAGTTTCAATTTATTTGTGTATAATGAAGTGTAAATAACTAGTAAATGACTCATTTATGAAAGGATTTTAAATATTTTGATCACTTTGTTTAACAGAGTGGACATATAACAGAGTGGACAAATAAGCCTTTAAAAATATCTTTTTTATCACAAAGAGAAGTTAGAATCACAGAACAAGCATAAAGTGGAATAAACAGCCTAAAACTGTAAGTCTGTCTGCAATTTCAAGAAAAAATCTTTTTTTTTTCATCATGAAATCGGCTCTAACAGAGTGGACATCCAACAGTTCAAATTAACTATCATAAGAAAAGAATGAGGCTCACCCTGGTTGTTGACTACATAATTCAATGTAGCAAGCTAATCACGGCAGTTATACTGCCTACATTTTTCATACAAATATATCAGATTGAATGCAATTGTTTATTTTATTTCCAAAAGGCATATAATAGAGTGGACAATTCGAAACATAGAAAATTAGGGACATGGATAAATAATAATGTTTTTTGGGGAAATTTTTTTTTCATTTGCATAATAATCTGCAGAAATGGTGTCAGAAGCATCTTTTGTGCAGTGCAGTGTCATTTATTTTGTTGTTACATTTCAGTTTAATTTTAAATCACATTTAAAATTCTAGCAATTTGAAGCTGGGACACGTCATTTTCTCCTTCTTCTGACAAAGATAATTTTTTTATGTCCTTTCGAAACGGATTATACCTAATCAATTGCAGAGCATTTTTTAAGGATTTTTCACTGGGCGACACGGGGCGGTTGTCTGTCATGAAATGTGTCTGGGGTGGGGGGGAGGAAAAACCCAAATTAGACATAAAATTTGACAAAAAAAAAACATTTATTTTTAATATTTTAAATAATATTTAATATCTAAAAAGATGTAACAAAAATTAAACTTTTTTTTCTTTTCTGGCGGGATAAGTTAAAGGAATGTACATGTGTTACTCTTTTCTTGTAGTTTTTTGCAAAAAGTACAAAAAAAAAAAAAAAAAAAAAAAAAACCTGTGCAAAGAATTGTGAAAAATATAAATAAATTAATAAAACATTGCACTATATATTAAAAAGAGCCACTATAGATAATCACGAATAGAGCAAATGCTTACCCGGTCTCTTGAAGTTTCATGGCCAATTATGAAAGAATGCAATTTGGAGAAGCGGTGGAGGCTTTTAGGAAGGGGGAAAGAAGAGAAAGAAAGAATTCCATTTACGAAAACTAGGAGTGACCAAATGTTGGCTTTTACAATGTCGCCCAGTGACTCTGTTATGCTTTTTCTAGGCGACAACTTTTCTTCACTAGGCGACATTAGTGTCGCCTAGTCCCTATGTTAAAAAATGCTCTGATCAATTGATACTTGACGGCACAAAATGAAATGGAGAACCAATAAAAAATACACTTAATGGGTGGTAGTTGTTAAAATTGATTTTAAAAAATTCTAAAGTCTCGAACATGATTTGTACCATTTTCGTCGGAATGACCCGTATGCTGATGCTGTTTTTACCCAAAAAGTGACCTTTTCGAAAATTGAAGGGATTATTTGTTGTAAACAACCACCCTTTCGATGGTTGAATGATGTCAAGAAAGACCTAAAGCTAATGGGAATCAACTGATGGAGGGCAGTTGTGATTAATAGGGTCAACTGGAGGAAAGTCTGCGAGTCGCCCTGGCCTGCAAAAGGCTGTTGTGCTTTTGATGGTGAAATAATGTACTTACATGAAGCCATGCCTAGTTATAACTCCATAAGTCATAGGAGGTTCAGCTTATATAAATCATTTTGTAAAGGTCTCATTTTTTGTGTTACTGAAATGCTTAAATCGTCAACTTTGTGCTTTTGTTGCTTACGACCTAAGATTATTAGCAGGCTTATGTTTGGTGATCCTGATCACTGTTTATGGTTGAATAGCCTATTTGTTTAACAAAGCTCATTGCGCTGTAGATTTTTCACAATTTGCTGCCAAATTTGGTTAAAAATTGTATTTTAGCAAATTTCTACCATGGGTCATGAGCTTTTATCTGCTGAGAGAGTGAATTTATGAAGCTAATTCTCTCCTCTTTTGTATCCTGTTAGTATGTGTGAAACATATGCATGTGACATCTTAATAGCATTGGAACGAGTACACTTTACTGAAGTAGAAAACATTTGTTTTATTTTGGAGACAAACCAGTTTAAAAAGGATATTGCAGATCAAAAACGTTTGTAGCATTCCATATAAAATCAAAGAAAAACCAAACAAACATAGACCTTAAAAGTTCGTGTCAATTAATTCTATTAAAATTACAAGAGCTATTGCACTTATGTTTTGATGAAAAAAACTTTTGTAGATATTTTTGACTATGGGTTTTTGTGTGAGCCTGCCCCGATAAAAACTCAAGAAATTGCAAAAAGTAAAGTTTTGTTTCTCACAGAGAAAAAAATATTAATGATTTTACTCGCTGCTGTAAGAGTTTGTTCTATCAAAAATTTGTGTTATTGCTTTTTAGCTTGATGTCTTTTCAATCTCATTTTGAAATTTTTCATCACATTTGCAAGATATTAAATGTTTTATTTATTTATTTTAATTTTTTTTTGTGGAAAACTATCATACAATGTTTTTTATGACCTTGAAATATTAAGGACTCATAACCTTGTCAAGTGACATATGATCTGAAATTTTGTTTACCAAGAGCTTTAAAATAGTACCTAGAAAAACACTTTAGCTCTTATAGCAGTGAGAAAAAAAATGTATTTTTTGTAAGAACGAAACTTACAAAAAAAAAAAACTAATGGTCAAAAGTATCTAAAAAAGTTTTTTTTTCATTAAAACATGTGTACAGTCGCTCCTGTTAATTTAATAGAACTAATTGATATGAACTTTTAACGTCTATGTTTTTTTTCCATTGATTTCACGACAATCTTTCTTTAAAATGACGTACATGTTTTAGATCTGAAATCTGCAATATCCTTTTTAAACTGATTTGTCTCAAAAATTAAACAAACTTTCTCTAATTAAGAAAAGTGTGCTCTTTCTTATGATAAGAAGAAAAATCAAGTTCAAGATGACTCTTTTTATTTCAATATTGCTTTTACAATTTATGAAGCTATAACTTAGCATGGCTTCATATAAGTGTTATACAGGGTGTCCACTCCTATCAAGAACCAATAGCTAATTTCTTAACCGTTAGAGATAAGCATATAGTTCATTTAGGAAAAAATCTCTAAATTACGAAAGGAATTTTGGGTCTATTCAATGTTTTTCAAAAAATCAAATTTTGAAAGAGTTACGAAATTAAGATTCTTATACAGCCCCCCAGTCCTATCAATCATATTTAGTAAAATATTCTTGACACTGTAACGTTTAAAACTAAAAAAAAATTACTGTTCTACCACAAAAATTGACCGAGTTATGGCGTTTTGAAAAATCAAGATTTTGAAGGATTTTGCATACGATCCATTAAGCGATCTCTCGATGACGTCATGAAATAATGCAAAATCTTGATTTTTCAAAACGTCATAACTCGGTCAATTTTTGTGGTAGAACAGTAATTTTTTTTTAGTTTTAAACGTTACAGTGTCAAGAATATTTTACTAAATATGATTGATAGGACTGGGGGGCTGTATAAGAATCTTAATTTCGTAACTCTTTCAAAATTTGATTTTTTGAAAAACATTGAATAGACCCAAAATTCCTTTCGTAATTTGGAGATTTTTTCCTAAATAAACTATATGCTTATCTCTAACGGTTAAGAAATTAGCTATTGGTCCACGATAGGAGTGGACAACCTGTATATACATCCAATAAAAATTTCATGAAAATTGGAGAGGTTTGAGTGGGGGCATGTAGGACACTTGGCATGGAATGCCCCTTACTAGCAATCTAGCATCTTGTTAATCAAAAACTTGTTCCAAAAAAAGAGAAAAAAACTACAATAGCATTTATTTATCAAACTGCTGTGCAAGTGTTGAAGTTGGAACTTTAAATATGGTTAAGTGAATATAGAATCATAGAGATTTTGAAGTTACTGAGTCATTTTAAATGCGGCTTTGTAAACAATTTTTAGGCAAACTGTTTTAATGTTCTTAAACGCAAAGTAGTTATTAACCTTTAGGAACCGGGCGGTACACATGTTGTACCATAAGTCTTTTTTCTTTAGAGGACAGGGTTAAAATTTTCACTCGAACCCTTTGCAGCCGGGGATTTTTTCAAGGTTTCATACGTCTGGTACGACAGTTTATACTTTCTCTTTTCAATGGAAAAGAAATCTGTGGTTCAACTGTCATACTACCTGGGTCGAAAGAAAAATTTCCGAAAAACAGTTCGCATTCTTTTAAATTAACTTGTTATGCAGTGAAAAAAGTTACAAATATTAAAACTTACATTCAGTTTTTAAAGAAGTTTTGTTTAAATGTTTAAAAACTCAATTAGTTATCTCATCAGTTAAGTTTAATAAAAATTAAATTAATAAATTTAATGAAAATTAATTATCATTCTTTTAAATTAACTTGTTATGCCATGAAAAAAGTTAAAAGTATTAAAAGTTAAATCCAGTTTTTAAAATAGTTTTGTTTAAATGTTTTAATAACTATTAATTAGCTATTTTATCAATCTAAAAATCTTTACATCAAAGTGATTTTTTTTTTATTTTGAGTAAAAGCAAAACGAAATTAATTAGTACTCAGTGTACAAATCTGCTAAATACTTTTGATCAAACTATTTATTTATTTATTTATTTATTAAAATTTATTATTTCAAATTAAAATTAAAAAAAAATCACTTGTAAAAATTTATTAAGTATACCCAAGACACACAGCACTTAATGTACCCACTTCATTTTTAAAATAAAAAAATCTGTTACAGTAATTCCTCGAAGCAATAAAGCCACATTCAAAAGCCATATGTTTCATTTTTAAAATGCTAGTTACCATTATTTACTCCCGAGCCCTTCAATTATGATTAGGATTGCTTATTACACTTTATTTTAATAACCTAAAACTCCAAAAGTTTACTTCAGTGTCTGAAATCAGAAATTGTCAAATTCATTTGAAAATGTATTTTGATTATCAATATCAAATTTAAACATGTTTTGGATAGAAATTTAGGTTTTTGACACTTATGTCAAAAACCATGTCAAAAAGTGGTTTTTGACATGACGGTAAAAACCACGGTTAAAACCGGATACAACCTCCGACTGTCAAAAACTTGCCAACCCTGGAAAAAAAATTCTGAAAATAAAATTTTAAAAACTTTAATTCTTCCAGTGCAAAACGAGGTTTGCCTTCAGGTCATCGGCGAATTGTTCGATGACTTGAGGCCTCGCTACTGGTGCATATGCAGTACTACCTTTTGTTTCTATTGAAGCTATGCAGAAAACAATGTAAAAGCATAAAATTTTCAAAATTACTGCACATTACTGCATTTTCACTCACATTTTTTATTGTTTTTCATGTTGAAGAATAATGACATAAAACTATTTTGTTCTTCATTAAGCATTAAGAAATCAGACGTGTGGAGATTTCACCAGTTGTCTCAGGCCCGTCATTTAGAGGGGGCAGGGGGAGGGTCAATTGCCCCCCCTGACTTTGGGAAATCAATGTATTGGCATATAAGTGGGCGTGGTTTTTGTCACTTTTTGATAAATTTTACATTGTGTATGCACCTTTTGCCCCCTGGAAAATTTTGAAATGACGTCCCTGAGTTGTCTGCTTTTTTGTGTTTACTTGTTCTGTGCATGCAGATTTTGTGCATATTATCAGCAAAAAAAAAAAAAAAAAGAAAAAAAATGAAAAAAAAAAAAAAAAATCGTCAAGAGTATAGAAAATGCAAGAGGCCATTCTTGTTTTTTTTTCAGGTGTGAAATCTTTTTTTGCATAAATGAAAAATTCGAATTTTCGTTTTGAATTTTTCTCTTGCTTATTTTAGGAATTTTTAGTGCATATTTGCTTGAATATTTTAGCTATTATTTTGTGCATATAATGACTATTCATTGTTTAGCTTTTGCTGCTTCTGTCATTGATTTTTCTACTTAACTTGTTGCACATTTTCTGCCCAATACTTGCAGTTTTTTTTTTCAGTTTTTCTGTCAATATTTACTTCATATTTTTTTTATGTTCCCCTGTCCTTATAAGGTATTGTTTTTGGCATTGTTGACTATGTTGCTTGAGTAATATTATTATTATTATTTATTTGGTTACAATAATGGTGTCATATTTATATTTGTCACAAGCTGTAGTGTAGCCTTTCTTACTGAAAAGTAGAACAGCTCTAATCAAGACCATAATAATTAAGTATTTATGAAAATATGAAAGATTGCTAAGATTACTAAAAATTGGGATTTTCGAAGATGCTTGAAAATGCGTTGCAGTTTCTCCAAATAACCAGCTTCTGTCCTTGAAAAAAAGTGATCATTAATGTTCGTTTTTGGAGGTAGTTTTCGAACACGCAAGAAATAATAATATAACCAATAGAAATTATTTATGCTCTGCTTGCAGTAAAAAATTAAGAAGATTATTTCATAGAATATTTTATTAGATAAAATAAAATTTTTCTTTTAAAAATTTTTGCCCCAAAAGTTTTTTTTCGTAGAAATTAATTTACTTTAAAATATGAGAAGAATCTGCCTGCTCCAGATTTTTAGTTCGTTCTGAAATAACTTTTATTTTTAGCTTTCAGGTATAAAAATTAATTATATTAATGTCCTTATTATTAGTGAAGCTAAGTAAAACAAGAACCTATCTGTTTCTTAACTGATGCTATATAATTAATAACTGATAATTATTAACTGATGACTAATAAATGAGCTAAAAAGTGTACTGGTCGCTCAAATGACTTAGAAATGTCCCATTCACTCCTTACATGCATTTATCGGCTATTATGAGTGTAGCAGAACATTGTCATGTGGTATCACTTAATAACAATCAGCAGGTATTACAACAGCACAAGTTTTTTTAGCACACACAAAACAGTACAGAGCACATGGACATTAGGGTGTATCGAAAAAAACTTTTTTTCGAAATTCAATTTACTAAGTTGATAAAAAGTTGCCCCTACCTACCCACATATTCCACAAAAAAATTCGGTCTAATCAGAAATTGTTTAGGTGTTCCGCACGAGGCCTGAAATTTGGGAATTTCTTCAAAAATCTGATTTTTTTTCTAATTTTTTTTTTAATATTAAGAATAAATGTTAAAAATAATTCAAGTTGAAAAATGTACACCGCAAAGTCGGAGGACAAAATTGGGTTTGAAAAAAGTATATTAAACAACATTTAAATCTCCCACATTTATTCTAAACTTACGTAATTTTCACCAAAACTAGCATTTTACAAGGCCATGCGGCTGGGTTAGAAACTTGTTTATGAATGTGGAATCTAACTGAATTAACACTTGAAACTCTGATACATCTGTGATTTATGTGGAGTAAAAAGTAAAATAATATAAACTATAAACGGAATCTAAGCCCCTCGTCACGCAGTGGACGCGTTCTATCGGGGCCCCGTGATGGTAAACGAAGTACAGCTCCGCTAGCGTAGCTGCTTTAGGATTTCAGAAGAACATCTATCTTTGGTTGAGGAAACAGACTCTAAATATTTCGGACATGGTGCTCCAGTAAATGGCCCAGGAAAAGAAATTGTAGCTTTAGTTTCACGATTTATGGAAAAAAAAAAGTTTATTGATTAAGAACATAAAAGCTATCGGTTGTGATGGCACATCAGTTAACACTGGAAAATCAAATGATGCTATTAGATTTCCAGTAAAGTCTTTAGAACCCTCACTACTTGCCGTGGTATGTTTTCTTCATTTAATGAATTACCACTTAGAAAGTTAACGGTGGCTCTTGACAAACCGTGGACACAATTCTTTTAGTTGACCTATTGGAGAATTCTAACAATATTGCTAAGATCTACCAGTCATGAACTTAAAGAAAATAGAACGCGTTTTACCAGAAGTTGATGTCAAAGAATTGAGTCAAAAATACTTATGGGATGTGTCAGAAGCTGTAATGTCTGGCAAATGTTCTTAAAATTTAGCAGAAAGGAACTCTGCAAGCTTTTCCCATGCAAGATGGCTCACGATGGCAAAGTTTTGAGGCTATACATCGCAAGTAGTAATTCAAGTTCAGAGTTAAATAAACTAGCAGAATTTATAATAAAGGTTTATGCTCTCTGTTTTTTCACAATCGAATCTCAGCATAAAATTATTCATGCATTTAAACATTTTTTTAAGACCATAGATTACAACAAGTATTTGGATACAAATCTCCACAATGTTATCCATTCCACAGTGTAAAGAAGCCATCTTGCATGGGAAAAGCTTGCAGGGTTCCTTTCTGCTACATTTTGAGAACATTTGCCGGAAATTACAGCTTTTGACACATCCCACAAGTATTTTTGACTCAATTCTTTCCCAAGTAGCACACTTCGTTTTTTAAAGGTTGTAAAATGGTTATTAACATTGTAACAACCGCTTAAAAGCATTTATAAAACGTTTAAAGGTTATTTGTGCTACCTGGGTTGACATCAACTTCTGGTAAAATGCGTTCTATTTTCTTAAAGTTTATGACTGGTAGATCTTAGCAATGTTGTTAGAATTCTCCAATAGGTCAACTAAAAGAATTTTGTCCAGTAGTCGGCCTATCAAGAGCCACCGCTAACTCTCAAAGTGTTAATTCATTAAATGAAGAAAACATACCAGGGCTTGTAGTGAGGGTTCTTAAGACTTTTCTGGAAGTCTAAAGCATCATTTGATTTTCCAGTGTTAACTGATGTGCCATTACAACCGATAGCTTTTATGTTCTTTATCAATGAAACTTTTTTTTTTCCATAAATCGTGAAACTGAAGCTACAATTTATTTTCCTGGGCCATTTACTGGAGCACCATGTCCGAAATAGTCTGTTTCCTCAACCAAAGATATATGTTCTTCTGCCATCCTAAAGCAGCTACACTAGCGGAGCTGTATTTTCGTTTACCATCACGGGGCCCCCGATAGAACGAGGCACTGTGTTGACGAGGGGCTTAGATTCTGTTTATAGTTTATATATTATTTTACTTTTTACTTCACATAAATCACAGATGAATCCCAGTTTCAAGTGTTAATTCAGTTAGATTCCACATTCATAAACAAGTTTCTAACCAAGTCGCATATCCTTGTAAAATGCTAGTTTTGGTGAAAATTACGTAAGTTTAGAATAAATGTGGGAGATTTAAATGTTGTTTAATATACTTTTTTTCAAACCCAATTTGTCCTCCGACTTTGCGGTGTACAGTTTTCAACTTGAATTATTTTTAACATTTATTCTTAATATTAAAAAAAAATTAGAAAAAAAATCATATTTTTGAAGAAATTCCCTAACTTCAGGCCTCGTGCGGAACACCTAAACAATTTCTGATTAGACCGAAATTTTTTGTGGAATATGTGGGTAGGTAGGGGCAACTTTTTATCAACTTAGTAAATTGAATTTCGAAAAAAAGTTTTTTTCGATACACCCTAATGGACATCATCAGCACGAGGAGTGCTAAAAACGACCATTGCCAGATGCATCTTTCTTGTACTGCAAAACGTTTACGATTAAACATATGGAGCATTTAGATTGTACATTAGGGTGGAGCGAAAAAAATAAAGTTTTTATTTTCGAATCGTAATAGTGCGGAAAAGTTGCGATTGGTGAAGACTTGCAAAACAAAAAAAAAAATTTTGAAATCGGATAATATCTTCCGTTCCCGCAACGAGCCTGAAATTTTGAAAAAATGAAAATTTTCATGTGTTTTTAGCAATTTTTTAAAATTTTTGTTTCAATGCTTATTTTAATGCTCTTGAACGGAAAAGTTACGATTGGTGAAGCCTTCTGAAATTTTAAAACATATATTGATATCGAATAATACCTTCTGATCCAGGAACAAGCCAGAAAAACCAAAAAATTGTAAATTTTCAACTTTTTTGGGAGGGATTAAAAAATTTTTTTTTTTTAATGTTCTCATTTTTTTTCTTCTTTTTTACCCGGTATCATAGCATAAAGAATTTTAAAAAGCACTATATTACTCTTAAACATTATTTTTTTAGGTACTGTCGTCCCCGCTTAATCGGATAACGGATAAACGAATACCTCGCTTATACGAATAAAATATCTTGGAACCGATGCCACAGACGTAATGTTAAAGATCCCCACTTAATCGAATACCCCGTTTAATCGAATAATGTTTCTTGGAACCGACAGTATTTGTTTAAGCGGGGCCGACAGTATCTTCTAAACATGCAAAACTACCATCCTTCACAACAACGAAACACTTTCAACTAATAGAAAATTATAAAATATTTTCCAAAATTTCTACAATCCAATACAAAAACCCACTAAATAAGCTACACAATTGCAAAATAAACGCTAATTTTAATCACTAAACTATAAACAATTTTAATGCCTAACTAATTATATACAATTTCTTAACCACATTTTGTAGTCTCTGCCTTCTAAAATCTGTTACCTAACCTGACTACCCACAGAATCCTTTAGCATTAATTTAATTAAAAACTAATTTTTATTCAGTCTTTGAGATTAAACCTAGTTTAGTTAGGTAGTAATGAGACTGAAAAGGAAATTAAAAATTAAGAAACTAACATATAATGAGGTAAGTATTAAAATAGTTTATCGTTTAAAGTTAAAAAAATATTGTTCATCTTATGAGTGAGTGTTTTGTTCAGTGGATTTTTGTTCTGAAAAAGTTAAACAAAGTTAGTTAATAGGTATGGGTAAGAAAATGTGTGTAAATATTATGTATTATTTTTTCTTTTTAGTTCCCGGTTGTTTTTCAATGGCGGTTTTGTTTTTTATTTAAAAATAATTTTGTGTATGAAAAATTAGAAATCAACGAAATCTAAAATTTATTTTGTCTTCTAGACTAATACATTCATTATATTTATGGCTTTCATATCAAATGTGTTCTAAAATCATCACCAAGATGCTCTATAGTAACCTTTTAAGCACAAAATTCTCTGCAATCGTGTTTCAAATGTTCAGCTTTCATGATAACGTGTTTTAACATTTTTTGCATAAAGCAAATGGGGGTGTGTGGGGCATAACTATGTCTTTGCCTTCCCCACAGTGCCCTCTCCTTGTCAAATGCTTTTCAATCCTTAATTTTTGCTACACCTTGCCCCACTTTGCTTGGTACTGTGTTACTGTAGGAACCAACATAACCTTAAACAAACTTAAAGCAACTAAAAAGCAAAAAATAATCAATAACATTTAAATAAAATTTAAATAACATTTTCAGTACAAAGATCCACTGAAAAAAATACTCACTCATAAGATAAACAATATTTTTTATCTCTAAACGATAAACTATTTTAATATCTACCTCATTATATGTTAGTTTCTTAATTTTTAATTGCCTTTTGCAGTCTCATTCTATACACTACCTAACCTAACTAGGTTTAATTTTAAAGACTAAACAAAAATTAGTTTTTAATTAAATTAATATTAAAGGATTCTGAGGGTAGTCAGTTAGGTTAGTTAACAGTTTATAGAAGGCACAGACTTCAAAAGGTGGTTAAGAAATTGTATATACGTAATTAGTTAGGCATTAAAATTGTTTATAGTTTAGTGATTAAAATTAGCGTTTATTTTGCAATTGTGTAGCTTATTTAGTGGATTTTTGTATTGGATTGTAGAAATTTTGGAAAATATTTTATAATTTTCTATTAGTTGAAAGTGTTTCGTTGTTGTGAAGAATGGTAGTTTTGCATGTTTAGAAGATACTGTCGGCCCCGCTTAAACAAATACTGTCGGTTCCAAGAAATATTATTCGATTAAACGGGGTATTCGATTAAGCTGGGATCTTTAGCATTACGTCTGTGGCATCGGTTCCAAGATATTTTATTCGTATAAGCGGGGTATTCGTTTATCCGTTATCCGATTAAGCGGGGACGAAAGTACCTAAAAAATTAATGTTTAAGAGTAATATAGTGCTTTTTAAAATTCTTTACGCTATGATACCGGGTAAAAAAGAAGAAAAAAAATGGGAACATTTTTTAAAAAATTTTTTAATCCCTCCCAAAAAAGCTGAAAATTTACATTTTTTTGGTTTTTCTGGCTTGTTCCTGGATCAGAAGGTATTATTCGATCTCAATATATTTTTTAAAATTTCTGAAGGCTTCACCAATAGTAACTTTTCCGTCCAAGAGCATTAAAATAAGCATTGAAACAAAAACTTTAAAAAATTGCTAAAAACACATGAAAATTTTCATGTTTTCAAAATTTCAGGCTCGTTGCGGGAACGGAAGATATTATCCGATTTCAAAAATTTTTTTTTTGTTTTGTAAGTCTTCACCAATCGCAACTTTTCCGCACTATTACGATTCGAAAATAAAAACTTTGTTTTTTTCGCTCCACCCTATTGTACATATAATAATGAGCAACCAATAAATTTGAAAAAACTAACTTTTGGAAAACTAGTGTCTTTATTAATCCCCCACGATGAGATATGGACAGATGCACACCTGAGCTTGAGATACACTATAAATGTACCACTTTGGTTTCCTGAATGTGCGAAAAAAATATATCCTCATTTCTGTGACACTTTTATAGTTCTAAACAAAGGGGGCACTGAAAATGAAAGTAAGAGATTTGACCCCCCCCCGGAAAAAACAATAAATAAAAAAAGATTTTACTCCCTTATTCAGGTTGTTTTCTTTCACTTTCATAGGCAAGAAATGGAGAAGACTGATATGTGTACAAAACTAAATTTCCTGTCGCTTGTCTTTCAGTAACTTAAATTTATCAAAATGAAAGCAGTTACTGGGTTAAAGTTTTGCATGGAAAACAGGACAAAAGGAAATTGTTTTAAGCTATTCAAATCTCAAGCTAACCAGGAAGTTAGGGAAAATTACAACTTTAATAGGGTAGTGCGGGTAGTTTAATAGGGGCCCTTGTGATAGCCTACTGGAAGAGGTTGTAATGAGCATGGGAGTGGATAGCTTTAAAAGGGCTATTGATTTTTAATGGAGACTATAAATGGACCAGGACCAACCTAGCTGGGCCGAGAGCCTGTAGTTTAATAGGGGCCTTTGGGATAGCCTACAGGAAGAGGTTGTAATGAGCATGGGAGTGGATAGCTTTAAAAGGGCCATTGATTTTTATTAGAGACTATAAATGGACCAGGACCAACCTAGCTGGGCCGAGAGCCTGTTGGTTGTCGCATTTGTATTATCGTTCCTTTCAGTATTCTATAACCAAATAACTCCTCCATTTGTTGGCTGGGACGTCCCGAGCTTAAATTTTTGGGAGGGGGAAAATTCTCAATTTGCAAAATGAAATTCCGAAATGTGCTGAATGATAAAAATGCGAGCATACACACATACCTTATGCCGTTTCTTTATGAGAAAATGCGATAGGTATCATTAAAAAAAAGATTTAAAAAACGAACATTTTTCAATCTTTTCTTCAGATGATTGAAATATATTTGAACTTTGATAATTAACAATGGGAGTGTAGTTTGGATTGTCAAAACGATTAATTGGTTTATTTGTAAATTATTGTTATATACATTTATACAAATTAAAAAATCTTAAAATAGAGCATTTAAATGTATATTTACAAATTAAAGCATGTTGGTTATTTGACAGGTTTGGGCAACAACCGAACTAAGTTTCATTAATTGGACCTCCTTATTTTCAAAGAGGTAACAAATGTGTGTAAAAGGGAAGATTGCAGCTGCACACACACAATAAATGTATAATTACCAAAAATTATTGCAATACTATCCTCGAATTTGTCAAATCTGAAGTTGGCAAGTCGGGGAGATATTTGGGAGGTCTCAATGACCTCCCTTCAGTTCGCTCCTGTTTGTTTGTGTTGAGTTTTGTGATTTATTGGTCATTGTTAGCTGTTTCGTTGGTCTTTTTAGAGGATTTTTAACACTGAGTAGATTGGAGGGAATAACATTGATATAAGTGGTTGTTCATAGAAGATAAACTGTAAAAGTACTGTAATGGCTTTATGATTGAACTAATTGACTAAAGAGTATTAATTTCAATTCAAATAGCAAATACTGTTGTTTTCCTTTTTGAAAGGGGTTATTTTGAGAGAATGCATGGAGGAAGGAAGCAGACTTAGATAAAATGTAAAACTGTCTGCAAACTTAAATAATTACTTTAAAATTTTCTGCAAAAAAAAGGGGGGCTTCTGAATCCTAAAGTGCTACCACCAACAAAAATATCAAGTTGTATGAAGTGCAGGTTCTACCATGAGGTTGGTTGTCAATCCGTCATGATTAATGAATGTGTCAGTTTCGTATATAACAAGCTACTGCCCCACAATGAACAAAATCACGACATATTTCAGATAGAAAACTTCCTAAATTTATAACTTTTTTAACAAAATGCAAAAATTTTCTGCAAACTTCGAAAGTTTTCTGCGAACGACGTTCGCGAGTTCGTCTATATTATCTGGGTTTGGAAGGAAGATTTCATTTTAGTTGTTTGTTAACGCAGTAATTTTAAAATTAGCTTCAAGAGTATTCTTCAAGTCACTTTGTTTAAAACTTTGAATGTAAAAATAAAAATTAAAGGCATACAAAATCTATCTTTCTTTTTATGTATTTCTCTGTTTGAGTTTTTAGATTTTTTTTGAAATTACATTTGAAAAGGGGCATTGAACTCTGAAACCCCCTTAAATATATCACTAGTTAGGGCAAGATTCAAGCATGAGCACAGGCTTATAATCCCTAAGCTTAGAGCGAATCTAAATATTCATTTTTAGTTTAAAAAACTAGAGCATTATTTATGAAGAAAGTGTAAAAGTAATTAAATATTTGAAGGAAAAAAATGTACAGCTGAAAATAACTTTGAAACCTAATCTTAGTTACTGCCCCTAAGACAGAGCTGTCCGTATGTCCCAACTGCTGATCTAGAAATGTTTCAAGGGAGGGGCGATTGATTTTATTACGTATCTTTTACTACACATCTTTGTTCACAAAGGTTGACCTCATATGTTTTAAACTTCAATTGCAAAACATGTCTTTCGGAGAGGCCTAAACCTCTCTTCTGCTAGCATCAAAGATTGATAGTCTAAAAATTCCTTTTTTGAACTTCAATATTGAAAATGTATCAGTGGTGAGCCCCTGAAGGGGGGGGGGGCATCTCCCCCATTGCCCCTCCTTTGTATCGGCCATGGTATGTGCTTTTGACTTAGACACATACTTGTTGCACATACTGACAAAATATGGTTTTAAAAAAGGAAGTGGTAGAAGATTGCATGTATTTATCTAAACCAGTAATTTGCTGTAGCATATTGAAGTGGCAAAGCTGATTGGTCAAGCATTGAATGACAGAATTAAACTGAACATTCTTTATTTACACATATACTACAACTATATTTACAACAAATGTTAATCTTTAACATTGGGTTCTGTAATACAGATTTCTGGAGAGTCAGAAAGCATGTCTGACCTCTCCAAAGTTTCAGAGCGTTCTCTTCGATTTCCATCCGCTCCACAGCTCAACCGAAATAGATGTCCCCCCCCCCCTCTTTCTCAGAAAACAACCGGGGATGAGATCCCCATCTCCTTGTCCAGAGATGCAGCTGGACAAAGATCATGGGAAAGAATGAGGAATTTTGTCCAAACGGTCAAAGGTCAACTTGGGGGCGTAGCAGCAGTGTTTTATGGATTTGAAAGAATGCTGCAGCTGGCCTCAAAGTGTTGGAAACAGTTCCAAGGGTGTTTCCAAGGGTGGGAAACTAGTGGCGTCTGTTGGCCGAAATCGTAAAATGCCACATTGCATAAGGCATCAGTTGAATGAATGCTGATTTGTACTGTTTCTTAATGGGGTATCCTGAATATGTATGAAAAATTATTTTTTTGTTCTACATATGTATGGACACATAGGATAGTAAAATGTAATTTTTCAATAGTTTGAAGTATACAATACAGCTATACTAAACATAAAGAAAAATATATGTTTCCTAAAGGGTCATCTACAAATTATGTTACGCTTTGAGGAGGGAGGGGTTCGTGAAATTGGGAGTTTGTGACAAGGCGGAGGAAGGGGTAACAGGAAGTGTGTGACATATGACATTGCACACTTTTTATAATAATGCGCATATATAATATAGCATGACTTGTGATAAGGGAGGGAAGGGGGGGGGAGGTAAGGTGAAGCTTGATATTTTGTGACAAGAGTGGGGATTGCTGGAGTCAAATATGATGAAGAAAAAAAAGACTTCATTTATAGGCTAAGGGAAGAGTGGTGTAAATACTTGTCCCGTATCAATATTCCCCATGGAATTATGGCCTCTTAGACAATTTGGATCTAGATCTATAATGTCACAGTTGCACAATGTCCCAAGCTTAGCATAAAATTTGCGTGCTGGTATATTTTGCTTCGCCTTATTTTATTGTAATGCTTGTCATGCATGTTTTCAAGGCCTTTAATCTTCAAGCAAGTATCAAGCAGCTTGTTACTGCTTCTAGCGATTATAATTCCATCCTTGCTAAAGATTATCAATCTGAAATAACCATAAGACAGCTGGAGTCTTTTAACCTCTCATAGGAACTGAGGTTTTTACATTGACTTTGCTGGTGAGCGTAACTACCAATGTGAAGTTAATCTCAGTTTTGTGAGAGGTGGACTTCCCCTCAGTTGTGTTATAACTATTGATCCCCAACAAGGATGAGCTTGAAGTCTCTGGGTGCCTTGCCTATTTGGTATTTGCTTGTAGTTCTGCTTAAGGGTAAAAGTTATGGCAAACCTGACCTGGCAGCATTGTGAAGGCTTTGCAGGTCCTATTCACAGCATTACAACACTGCCAGGTTAGGTTTGGTCCAACTATTGCTGGTCATTATCCTGAACTGAGTATTTGATTCATAAATAATATTTGTGTGAAGTGATGATGTGTTGTTATGTAAACTCTTCGTTGTAAGCATTCGTAATTTTGTTGAAAATGTCATTATAGGTTTTCTTTTCTTTACTTTTTTTTCTGTGAAGAATGACAATTAAAATTGGTGTTGAATTAATTCTGTGGATTGTAGTAAACCTAACCTGTTGCATGGTAATAATCAGGAAAAATAATCTTTTACCTGCTTTTTATTTTGCATTCGATGTCTCCATTATGTCAGCAGCAAAATTCTATTTTTGTTCATAATGAAAATTTTTCTGATTTTTCTGAACCAACTATAAACTATTCAATTGATTAAAAAAAATATAACCTATTCTGATAAATATTTAAACTAGGAAGCGATGGGGAGAGAGCAAAGTACTAGTGTTCAAAAAGTCGAAAAAAAGAAAAAAATGTTTCAAACAGTAAATGTAAAAGTATCATCTTTCTTTCTGTGCTTCATTTGTAATGCAATTCTCGTCACACATTTTTTTATAATTTTTGCAAAAAACGTTTCTAATTATAAGCATATGTTAGACCTTTTGAATAGATACAAAATATACCTCTTGAAAGACGCATAAGTGAAGACCAACAGCAAGCTCTGGGCTAAGCTGTTCCTACTGGTGTTTAGGCTTTCAAATTATCGTAATTATTTTGTAGAGTACCTGGATCCATAGGGAATGTTTGTGCAAAGAGATGATAGGTTGTTATGTAGGACCTCTGTCGCCAATCCCAACATTTATCATTTTGTTGAAAATGTTCTTAGCAGTGTTTCTTTACTTGTGAAATAGAGAGATAATTAAAATCAACATTGAATCAATTCTAAGCTACAATGGTATAATGTGTTACTAACTGTATTTTTCTATCTTCAAATGCATTTAATTATTTTAGCTCTAAATAGAAAACAAAGATGAGACAAGACAAGCAGCAACAGGCTTTTTACCCAGCTAGACTAATCCATAAGTATTAATCAAAACCTTAGGACAATCACACGCCCTCTTCAAACAATTTATCCAGGCCTGTCATTTCAAATTTTCCAGGGGGAGGGGGGGGGGGGGAAGGCTAGTAAAGCGTATATACTCAATGTAAATTTCACCAAAAAACAGCAAAGACCACACCCACTTTCTATGAATACATTGATTTTCTTAAGATAGGTGGGGATTGACCCTCCCCCCCCCATTCCTATCCCCAATGACAGGCTTGAATTTATCCACTGTAAAATTATAAGTAATCACAACTTGATTATCATCAATCCATATGATAAATCATGTGCCCTCTTGACAAAATTCACCCCACTGTAAATAAGTACTGCTTAACTGTCATCAATCTCCAGTGAAAATATATCTTTTTGAAATAATTTATCCCATTGTAAGTATTCACATCTTCTGGCTAACTTTTCAAACAATTTCAATGCTATTAAAACAATAGTTTTTCCTAACTTTAAGATAGCTTGAAGTAATAATGCCTGTTTTTGTAATCTCTGCGAACACTAAGCAATTAACTTTTGCAGGTGTATATATATGCCTTACTCAAGCTCATGTGATAATTACTTGGTGGTTATGTATACATGCCATTCCTAAATACCATTTGCATTGAGTTACATTACTCTCAGTCACATTATTCCCAAAGCTTTGGAATTCAATATAAAGTCCTTGATTGAATATGAGAAAGATTTACAATTTCATAGTAGATGGGGGGGGGGGAGAATTAATTGTAAAAGTAATGATTGCACAATTATTTCTTGTGTGTTTTCTTCGAGTAAAAAGTATTTTTTTTATTCTTCCGTGTCTTCCATTTTATTTACTCTCGCAAATCACTGTACTGTATGTAACTTTGCTTTATGTTTACAACCATGTTTTTGGATATACCACACATTAAATAAAATTGTAACATCTTTTTTATTATAATTTTACTCTAATCTTTAAATGTTGTATTCTCTTTTTATCCCTTAATTTTTATGTTATTTTTAATTTAAATGCTTTTTTCTATCTCAAAACTTAAACATATTTCTCCCTTAATATCACTTAACTGCTCGTCCCTGTGTAAAAAACAGTGGTATTAGGGAGTAAATTGTAAAAAGTTAAGGTCATCAACATGATTTATCGTAGCTGAATCATATTCCCTTTGAAATAAATAAATACCTATGTGCATAAAAATGAATGCATGTAAAACAAAGTTAAAAAGCACAAATTTGCAGGAATGCTGCAGAAGCAAAAATGTGAGCTTATACATGCAACAGACATCCAAAAAAAGCTTTTGTTGGATGTCTGTGCATCCATAAGCTCACATTTGTGCATTGAAAATGGCGTTAATAGTAACTCCAAAACACATGTCTGCAGTATTCCTGCACACTTGTGCTTTTCAACGTTGTTTTATATGCTTCCATATTCCCTTTGACTAGACTTTCCTCACGGGTGTTTTAAGCCTATTAAGCTATAACAAGTCTGTCTATGTTCACATCTGTTTGTGTTGAAAAAGGGGTTCCTTGCAGCTGTGAAACTGGATGTAGTTATTTGCAAATTTTTCCTCTTTATACAAATACAAATGCAACGACCAGCAACAGGCTCTGGGCCCAACTGGGCTGGTCCTAGTCAAATTATAGACCCCAATGAAGATCAATGGTCCTCTTAAAGCTATCTACTCCATCGCTCCTTACCGCCTGTTCCGGTAACCTGTTTCAAGTTCCCACTACCCTGCTAAAATAGTAATTTTTCCGAATTTCCAGGTTAGCCTGATATTTAAACAGCTTATAACAATGACCCCTTGTCCTGCTTTCCGTGCAAAAATTTAACCCTATAACATCTTTCATTTTGATAAATTTAAACAACTGAAGCATGTCCCCCCTGGTTCTCCTTTGCTCAAGACTATACATGTTAAGCATTCTAAGTCTGGTGTCATAGTCTAAATTAGAAAATCCATTTACTAACCTTGTAGCCCTTCTTTGTACCTTTCCAGTAAATTAATATTTTTCTTCAGGTAAGAAGACCAAAACTGAACAGCATACTCCAAAAGAGGTCTTATCAAACTTCTATATAAAGGCAGAAGAACCTTCTTAGATTTGTCAGAAATAGATCTATTAATAAGTCCAAGTTTATGGGTTTTTAAACCCATGTTTTAAACATGGGTCATTCCTTGTGAAATCAACAAGCCTCAAAACTTGACCATCACCAATTTCAAAAAAAATTATAGGGTTGATTACCTCTATAAAGTGATACAAAAAACTAATTTTTAAAATTTTTTTCAGCTGTTAGTTTTTTGTGTGAGACCGCTTAAAAAACGCAAAAAATGGAAAAAAGTGAAATTTTGAACATACAAAGATTCAATTTTCTCAGCTTGTATTGCAGCTAGAGTCTTTTGTTATATGTCATTGTAAAGCTCTTTAAACAAGCTTTCAAATGATATATAATTTGACAAGGTTTCGTGATGTTAATATTTCAAGGTCACCAAAAGCATTATTTGACCTTGAATATTTCAAAAAGCGCATCTTTTAAAAATCTGAAAAAATTATATATATTACTTCCTAATGTAGTGTATACGTGGTAAAATTTGAAGAATGGGACAGCAATGGGATCTGGATTGAAAATGGAATCGACTTTTTACACTCTTACCACTTTATTGCAATGCCTATGGCTCCTGAGGATATATAAGACAGAAATATTGCAAACTGCGAAATGTTATTTACAAGTGACGGTTGGCATATTCCACGTCTTGTTTTGAGAGGTTATAAATAATTTCTTTTCCGTTTCTACTAGGGTCTACTTTCGAAATAATAGCACTTATGGGCACATTGACAACATTTTCAAAGTCTGGATAGTAGATAGAATTTGAGGGTCCATGAGGCTGCAACAGCTTGATTTTCTTCATCTGTGTCTAAGTCGCACCTTAGCCACCAATATCCATTATACCTGCAGATCAAGAATCCAACCATTTCTGGGCAATCAAGATCGCCTTTGACAGTTGTAGTACGTTCGATACTTATAGTGCTGAAAATGAATATGCATTCACTTGCATCTGATTCCTGTTTAATGGCATTACGCAATGAAGACTCTGAGTGCCTGGTGTTGTTCTTGCCATCATTTTTCTGGATTTCAAAGCCTCTGCTTCCTGTTTATAATGTTCAATTGTGCAACATTGAAAATGAATTAATTTGATGTGGAAGAAGAGGCTTTGAAATCCAGAAAAATGATGGCAAGAACAACACCAGGCACTCAGAGTCTTCATTGTGTAATGCCATTAAACAGGAATCAGATGCAAGTGAATGCATATTCATTTTCAGCACTATAAGTATCGAACGTACTACAACTGTCAAAGGCGATCTTGATTGCCCAGAAATGGTTGGATTCTTGATCTGCAGATATAATGGATATTGGTGGCTAAGGTGCGACTTAGACACAGATGAAGAAAATCAAGCTGTTGCAGCCTCATGGACCCTCAAATTCTATCTACTATCCAGACTTTGAAAATGTTGTCAATGTGCCCATAAGTGCTATTATTTCGAAAGTAGACCCTAGTAGAAACGGAAAAGGAATTATTTATAACCTCTCAAAACAAGCCGTGGAATAAGCCAACCGTCACTTGTAAACAACATTTCGCAGTTTGCAATATTTCTGTCTTATATATCCGCAGGAGCCATAGGCATTGCAATAAAGTGGTAAGAGTGTAAAAAGTCGATTCCATTTTTCATCCAGATCCCATTGCTTTCCCATTCTGCAAATTTTACCACATATACACTACATTAGAAAGTAATGTATATATTTTTTTCAGATTTTTAAAAAATGCACTTTTTGAAATATTCAAGGTCAAATAATGCTTTTTGTGACCTTGAAATATTAACATCACGAAATCTTGTCAAATTATATATCATTTGAAAGCTTGTTTAAAGAGCTTTACAATGACATATAACAAACAAGCTGAGAAAATTGAATCTTTGTATGTTCAAAATTTCACTTTTTTCCATTTTTTGCGTTTTTTAAGCGGTCTCACACAAAAAACTAACAGCTGAAAAAAGTTTTAAAAATCAGTTTTTTGTATCACTTTATAGAGGTAATCAACCCTATAATTTTTTTTGAAATTGGTGATGGTCAAGTTTTGAGGCTTGTTGATTTCACATGGAATGACCCTATGGGGGACTCAGGGTGACCTCCCGTAACCTCCGATACGTTCGCCATAGGTTAATGTTAGGGATGCACCGATTAATCGGCCATAATCGGCCACTTTGCCGATTATTAATAATCGGCAAAACCGGGCCGATTATTGGCCAAAAAATGTTTTTTTTTTTTTTTTAATTTTATTCTTAAAGTATACCTTCACTAAGAAACTACGATAAATAATTTTATTAAGAGTAATAATAATCCTCACAGTTGATTTAAAGTTTTTAATAAATTAACTCTCCTACTTTGAATAAATATACATAGACAATGTTGCAACATTTTTCATGTGGCGACAGTTTCCTCCTTATTACAGTGTTTTAGATAACTTCTAATTTTCACAAAGAATAAAAGTCTTGAATTTAATTGCTACTACTTAATAAACAAATTAAATTAAAAGTACTCCTAAATTGGAGTAGACTCCCTTCCCCTTTTTCTGAATTTTTATGTCCAATTAACGTAATTAACAATGTGTTAATGTAATGTTATTGACAATAATATGAAAATTAGTTCTAAGAAATTTGATAAAATATTGAAATTATTTTGTGAAAATTGGGAAAATGGAAAAAAAATATTGCCTTGGAAATAAATTACTTACTATTTCTAAACTCGGAATTGTATAAGAGAGAAAAAACAGTGATGGCAAAATTGGTAGTATTAAAAACAATCATCCTTATCGTTAATCGGCTGAGCCGATTAATCGGCCGATTATCAACAACCGATTAATCGGTAATCGGTAATCGGCCAATTTGCTTATCGGTGCATCCCTAGTTAATGTCATAACAAAACTAAAGGGGTTGCTTACGGATTCATGATGTTAAAATTAAATGATCTACACAATTTTGTAGCTATAGGCAGTTTCTAAGATGTTCCATTAAATTAGCCACTGTGTCCATTTTTTACGAAATTAAACGTTTCAAAGGTAGAATTCAACTGATGCTCCTGAAAAAAATATTATTCATGGCATAGAACGTGTTTCCTCTGACATACATATTTATTGTAGATGATTAAATGGTTACCCTATTAATCGACATTTACAATCTTAGTAAACAAGTTGAAATTACTAAAACACCTTCAGTTTATAAAACAAAAAGTTTACGCAACCGAAAAATCAAATAAAATTAAAATTTGATCAAAAAACATACCTTTCATTTCTAATACAATGTTGGAAATTCGATATGCTTACCTGTAAGTAAAAAGAATGACATTTGTTAGAACCAATTTGGTTTTTCTATTAATAAAACCTGTAAATTCATTTAAATTGGAATATAAAAAAAGTGGATGTTATTGCTGTCGACAAAGAGATGGAGAAGTAATTTAGTTTTCATATTAACAAAAAATAATCAACATCCAAAAATAGAAATAGAGAGCTAATGCAAAAGTGTCATGAAATAGATGAGGTAATCGAAAAATGTTAAGAAGCAATAATTTAATGAACTTTGTTAAATGTAAACACTGCAATAACAAAAACAATCAACATACATCAACAAGTCACTTAATATGGTATTTCAAAACTTTTTTTTTTCAATAGATAAGATGTAAATTATTATGCAGCTTCACACTTTCACAAATAGTCATTTTCGCTTCAGATTTGAAGTGTATGGTTTAGAAAGTTAAAATGTTTATTTTTGGGCGAAAAGGTTAGAAACATTGCAACAAAGTAAAAAACTGACGATCAGTAATAAAATAGGCAGACGCATGTCAAAAGGCTAAGTTGAAAAGCTGTGTTCCTTGGGACCCTGAAACGCGTGTCTACTTATCTCAGTGAAATTGATTTTTAATCCTGTAACAATGTTTTTAATAAAATGAACAACTCTTATTTTTTTTATTTTTTACTGATTTATCAAGATTGCTTACTGGTTTCCCTGTCATTCGTTCAACTGTCTTAGTTATTGGTATATAGAAAATCATGTAATCCATTGCTTTATGGGGCGAGTGGACCTTAGGTCAGGTGATGTCGTTTTATCTTTGGTAGATTGCGAGCTACGTAATCCATGATTTCATGTGTTTTCTCTCTTTATCTTTACGCATACTTTCTTTTCGCATCTTATCGATTTAAAATTCTTAAAATTAAACGATGCTTTAAGAAATTAACTACAGAAGAAAACATTTAATTTTTTCTTGCAAAAGGCGGATGTTTTTTAGAGAAGGTCCCATCATACGAATGTAGGTTCTGATTTTACCTCTTTCAGCAATCATTAGCCGCGCCGCCTATAGTTCACTGCAATTGGGAGTTCTTACTACTTTTATTACTTTTGTTTTCGTTTTACCCTTTTATTTATTTATTAAAATTATCATTGTTACTATTATTATTGTTATTCATTTTTACGCAATCTTTTCGCATCTTACTGATTATTTTTCTTCTTTTGTTCCTTTCGTTTATTATTTTTATTTTTTTTTCAACCATCCAAAGATTCAAATAAGCAGTTATCGCATCGATTATTTTCCATATAGTATTAGTCGTTTATAAATCGGCTGCCGAAAAACCATTTCACTTCCGCGATCAAAAGACCCTCTATCAAAACGAAACTACCGCCCGAAAAGCGCGGGAACGGTCCCGACGGAATACACCTCCCCGTTCGTCGTTCTATTTCCACCCAGACCCAGCCGAGATTTGCCAGCAGGTGAAAATTTTTCCGCTACTTATGTTGCTTATGGAAAACTCTCTTCCTTTGCATATGAAACATGTGGGGCGTTCTTATTTTAAATTCTCGAAGTTAGAACACACGCACAGGCGGTTGTTATTTATATGCAAAGCTTTTTGAAGTGGAAAACTTATACAGATAGAAATCTTGTGATATGGCGGTCAGATTTAAGAGAGTCTTTTAATGTATTAGTAATTAAAGTTAAGTACTCGCGGTTGGAAAGTAATTTGGAAGATGATTTAGGGAAAATTAGTGAACCTTGAAATCCTCATTAATTTATATGAAAGTTTAATTTATAGCGTCGGCGGTGGGGTTTGTTAATGAAAATTATGTCTCGATCACGAAACCAAACAAATTAAGATTTAAATGAAAATTTCGGAGATTAGTTGAATCAGAGTGATATAGATATTTTTTAGAATATTTTCTTTTAGCATTATCGTAGACTGGATGCATCGGTAGTAGCCTTTTTTGTATTCATTCATTAAAAATAAGGTTTTCTGCTGAAAATCCTGTTCGGGAAAAAATGCGCGGAAAATTATGAAGCAATTGTTTTTTAGAAATGAGTACCTTGAAAATTTTTATTTTGTTCAGTTCTTTTTTCAATATAAAGGGTAGATTGGGAGAAGATGCCGTATCATGTGTTTCACCCCACAAGTATCAGAAAAAAAAAGCTAGATACTCGGTTAGAATGAAGGAGCATGTACATCGAGAGTGTACATAAATTGGTTTTGATTGTACGACATCTTCCCCCTACGGAAATTACATTACCGGAATCTTCCCCAAAACGTTGGGGAACATGCCGAAATGGAAGGGTTTTGTAGTCATTAATTTTTGGTGGTAAAAAATAGTTTTTCAAAGAAAAACCTATTTTTACAACAATCACAAAAGTCCATATTTTGTGGTTAATTTCAAATCAAAGATTACCTATATAATCTTTAGCCATTACTTTTGTATGTAAATAATTTCATTCTTAAATGATTTCTATGTGTAAATTCAGACTAATAAGTAAAAACAGAACTACATGTGCTGAGTTTCCGTGACTTCCCAGGGAAATTGAGTGCTGTATATCATGATTAAAACAATCAAGTACTTTTGCAGATGTAAAAATCTTCTCAGAACTAAAATATCTGATCGGTTATCTAACGTTTAGTATTTTTTGCGAAAATTACCATTCAATGAAACTTAAAACCGGCAAAGAATTACAATCAAAAGTTATCTACAATTGTTGTATTTTGTTTTATCTTTTAAATTAAAAGTTCATTTTATGCTTAACGCTTTCAAATAGTTTCATTAATTATAAATCCATTTTTAACATTCCCTGAGTTGTTATTTTAAATTATTATGATTCGATTGCCCTTTTAATTAATCACCATTCTTCTTTCTCCAATTCAACTCATGCTTCACATACACACATGAAACGTACATATTTCATGTTGCCAACATTTTTATTTAATTAAAAACATCATAAAAAATCGTTATTCTATTAATTACACTCAACATCAACAAATAAAAAACAAACAACCATTTTCTTCCAACGTCACTTCAAAAAGAATGCCTTTAAATAGATTTTTCTTTCATTTTTTTAACAGAGAATTTTAATCATTAAAATAATTCAGCATTATGTCACCCTTCTAATAAGGCGAAATAAAATTATCTTCGACAGAACCATTTTTCTACGTTCTTCTTCCAAACCTCGTTATCGCCGAATACAACCGACAAACGATTTCAACGAAAATAATGCAAGAAATAAATTAGACTCCAGTTTGTTTAACAGCTTTTTTTTCTCCTCAGGTGGAATTTTTAATTGAAGTCAAAGAAAAGTAAATTAACAGTTCGAACGGGGGGGGGGGGGAGAAACGATGGTATAAAGAGCGTCAATAACAATCTACTAAAGCTAAATCCATTTTGTTTTTTCCAATCTAGAAATAAATGACTTGGCAGCCAGTTAACTTTCAGTTCTTTTGGATTGGAAATTAGAGGCAAAAAGATGCTAAATAATAGCTTTAATTAGCATCGATTGTTTTATAACTTTTTTCAGGATTCAAAATTACGTGCATATTTTTATGCTGTTACATTGAACACCATTTTGTAATGATTAGGGTTTAAAGGCTTTAATGTTTATACTGGAGATGGAACGAAGCCTATAAAAATTAACGGCTTATAAAAATTAGTGTTTTAAATTTTAATTTTAAATTATAATTACGTAAAATATTGTCCTTTAAGTTATGCAAAGTTTCAGTACTGACCAGAATTGATGACTCACCAGAAAAAACTGCAATGTTTATGAATGCACAAGAATAATTACATTTAACCAAGTATTTATTTTGTGGGAATTATCATTATATTATTTTTTCAGTTATATAAGCACAGTATACATACATAATTGTTCAATATTTAATGTGGAAAGCTTTATTTTCCAATACAGCTTAGATGAAATCAGGCATGGAAGTACATAATTTTTCGTAATAACGTGGCATAATTTCTGTAATCCACGCTTGTTTTATAGTTTCTTTTAAGTCCGTAAGACAAGTGGGGTTAAGTTCTGCAACTTAGCGTTGTTTATTTATTTTCACTTTGATTACTTAACGAACTTGAAACTGGTTGTTTATTCTATTTTCGTTCCAGAGAAATCAAACTGGATTCCAATTTCTCATAAATGGAATATATTCTTTAAATGCTTTTTTGGAAAAAAAAAATCAATTATTTTCTTCAATAACTTAATCAGATCTTGTCTTTAAACTAATTTAACTAAACTTTACTCAATTACAATTAAAAACTTTTGGTTCAATTAAGACAAGTTTTTTTTCCTTGTTCTTATTCTTGATAAAATGATATACTATGTGTTCAACTTGCAATATTTTTGGCCAGTAGTGAATTAAATTATTTTTAAAGCTACAACTAAACGAGCGGTAAACAAACACATAGTTTATTTGAGAACATATTGTAGAGTGTTGACAATGTGTTCTCAAAGAAAGAAGTCAACAAAGAAATGAAAAAAAAAATATGACTCGTATTCTGAGACTTTTCGGTATTTCCAGATAACTCAATCATTCATCACGCTTCCGGCATCTAACTTTGTGGTAAAATTTGTGGTTACGATTAGGGATGCACCGATAAGCAAATTGGCCGATTACCGATTACCGATTAATCGGCTGTTGACAATCGGCCGATTAATGATAAGGATGATTGTTTTTAATACGACCAATTTCACCGTCACTGTTTTTTTTCTTACTTTTACAAATCTTAGTTTAGAAATAGTACGTAATTTATTTCTGAGATTCTTTTTTTTTTTTCCATTTTCCTACTTTTCCCAAAATGATACCAAAATTTTATCGAATATCATAGAACCAATTTTCAAATCTTGTCAATAGTGTTATATTAACACATTGTTAATTATGTTAAGTAGAGATAAAATTTAAAAAAGGGTGGGGGGGGAGAGTCTGGTGAGCACTGCAATTTAGGGGTACTTTTAATTGAACTTTTCAATTATTAGTAGCAATTTAATTCAAGACTTTTACTCTTTGAAAGTTAGAGGTTATCTAAAAGCACTATGCTAAAGAGAAAAGCATCGACACATGAAAAGCGTTGCAAAATCGTGTATGTGTATGTTTATTCAAAACAGGAGAATTAAATTCATTTAAAACTTCGTATCTACTGTGTGAGGATAATCATTACTATTAATAAAATTATTCATCATAGCTTCTTATTAAAGGTGTACCTTAAAAGAAATATTAAAAAATAAATAAAATCCGCCGATTATTTGGCCTGATTTTACCGATTATGGCCGAGTAATCGGTACTGCTGATTAATCGGTGCATCCCTAGTTACGATGTCCAGAAATAATACAGCAATGATCAAGGTAAGTAAATGAATGAATGAATGTGAATGATTAGAAAAACAAATGACTATGGAATATTTAAACACATAAATAAGTAAATGAATCAATAAATGAATACACTGGCATCGAAAAATATTTAAGAGAAAAATATATTATTATTATATGATCTTATCTATATAATAATAATAATAGATAAAAAGAAATAAATGATTTAATTAAAGTATAAATAAAAGCGTAAATCACATTAAAAAAAATTCTAACAATAAAAGAAGCTAAGAAAAATTTTTATTTAAAAATTCCCAACGAACGTTTAAATAAATATTTTTCAACACGTTCATTCACTGCAAAAAACAAACTGTTGTTTTTACAATACAATACTAGCAGCCGAGTTTCCACATTAAAACTGTAAAATGCACAGCAATAAACTGTAAAATTACTAATTTAACAGTAATAAACTAAAATTGTTAATTTTACAGTTTATTTCTGTGCATTTCGCAGTCTCGACTGGAAATATTATACTGTAAAAGCAACACTTTATTTTGCAGTGTTTTTGTTCATACGGTGTTTTTCATTACATAAGAGATTATTTGACCACAAACTCATTCTTAACGTGTTTCTTTATACAAATGATGCGTTACAATCGTATATAGTCACTAATTAATCTTCAATTCCAAAGAAATAGCTTAAATCTGCTATTCACTTTAAATTTATTCACATTTTATTTTAGAAACTACTATACTCAATCCTCTAAAAGTTTTGTTAACTTTGTCAAGACTTTGGTTCCATAGTTGAGCTTCACACACAAAACTGGTAGCTTTCGAAATATTTATTGTTCACCAAAAGAGTATGCCAGCCACCTTTTCTATTGGTCAGAGAAGTCTAACTAGGACGGGGGGTCCTGGGTTCGAGTCCCGGCTGGGGCATGGACAGGGCCGGTCATAGGCGCAAGCAACACAAGCAACTGCTTGGGGCGCAGAGCTAGGTGGGGCTCCAAATGCAGTCAATAAAGAAATAATTAAAATAAATTTGAAAGAAAAAGAAAAATGAAATAAATCAAACAGGGGGAGGGGGATTAATATTTTCCCAGTTAGCCCGTATAATTAGGCTAGTTTAATTACTGCCCTTGGCCTTACAGAGTCAAAGATCCTTGCAAATTTTGAAGGATATTTTTTTTTTAATAAGCAATAGCTGTGACTGGATTTAAAAAAGCGAGTAGGTAACATTTTTTTGAGAGCTTGAAGGCCTTATTTTAGACTATATTTGAGTGACACAAGAAAGACAGGCTTCGGAGATTGTGATATGAGTGCTTTGGGACTATAGCTTTAGAAACACAGTTTTGTCAACGTTTAGGAAAACGGGGAGAAAGTTCGAGAGCTCTCCTCCAATAATTCTTGGAAGTTGAAGTTTTAAAAAGAAAGAAAGACATTTTGGGTTGTTTTTGGTGATATATAAAAGTAAAGGGTACATGAATTTTTGAGGAACTTAAAACCAATCAATTAATATTAATCTCTTTTATCTTTCTCCGAAAATGTTATGTGAAATAACCGTTTTGAAAAATATTTTTTAAAAACTTAAATCTCAGGAATTCATGTTTATTTTGATCAGTCCCATATGTATCTTTTTAATGCCTCTCATACACATACCGGCAGGTGTGGGACATAGATACCTGGTGGAAAAAGAAAATGGTTGAGGGCGCCAAATTATTATCCGCTTGTGTGGAATTTCTTGGTCGGACCGGCCCTGTACTTTCTCTCTCGTTTTTTACCTGTCTTACTCCTGTTCTCGTCTTTTCTTGGTGTGGATGTGTTGTAATGCTGTCAGTGGTTGCCTACAGTATAAACGGGTCTCTGTGGCATTGTGTGAAGTGTGGAAGTCGGATTTCACACCAAATGGCGGTAGAGTTGGAAAGGTGACGCAGAGCACTCCAAATTGCCGCAAAACAACAACAACCAAAAGAGTAAAATCACTACAATTTAATTATTTTTCATGTCTCAAAGCTAACTTTGATAATAGTATACGCAGAAAAGAAAAAAAAAATTCATGATGAATTCTTAGATGACGAGAGTACCGACAGCTCGGTAATGCCATTCAGAGGTTGAAGTTTCATCCTTTGATATGGATTCATCAGTCTGGAAGAGTCAGTAACCGAACTGAAGGCAGACGTTCTGTCAATGAAGCTAAGCTTACCAACAAACTATTAGGTTTACTTTGGAAACTTACTGCTTTTGCCCTTAATTTACGAGTTGAACCTCATCATTGCTTGTGGACTCTCGTTGAAAGCTTAATCATTCTTAGCTGCCATTTTTGAAGGTAATCTCTGGTTCAATATGAGAATAACTACTGGCTGACTTTTATGATCTGCCCAATATGATGGGTGTTCATCTCCGGATTTTCGTTAACTCAAAAATCGAAATGAGCGATTTTGACGGTATTTTGTACTACATTTTCCTCATTTCAACAAATGAAGTCCTACGCGACCCCAAAGGAGCCTATGCGCAAATCTGTATCTGAGGACCAAACTAACGTTAAGTCCATTTTCGCAACTTTTCAAGAGAGGGCGAAAACGGTTGCTGGATGCATGCCAAGGATAGGGCTCGCGATCTTTTAATGCTGCTAAATAATTACAAAGGAATTTCTTTTATAGAATAACGTCCTCTTGAGTCGATGCGAAATATGATTCTACATAAAACGCAGTAATAAATTGTGTGGAGAGGGAGAGGGTAACAAAAAGTGATATCACGATTTTTCTTTTAATAAGAATGTGTTTATGGAAAATAGTGACTGGGGAAAAGGTGAGGGAGGGGGGAGAAGGTGAAGTGTGACACTTTGTTGCAAAAAATAGGGGGGGGGGGTCAAGAATGTTAAAAAAATTGTGAAATCATTTGTGGAAGGCTCTAAAGTTAACAATGATTGAGTGATCTACTACCGTAAAAGAAGACACGAAAACAAGAAAAAAGAAAAGAAAAAGTCGGATTTTTTTTTTTAAATCAACTTATGATGGGTCGTGAAATTATTTACCTTGAACAAAATCGATCGTTTTGCTGTTGCTACTATATAGTCGTGTGCAGAATGTTTATTTCGCTATCAGTCCCAAGCGATCAACCCCGCGCGTAACAATGGGTTCGTCGAAGATTACGTACGTGTGCAATAGCGATACGATTACTCACAACTGATGCGGTAATTTATCGAAATCGTCGATCAACAAAATAGTCTGTCATGATTACACAGATACGATGACAACGTGGGTCACATGGCCAACCTTATCTCGGTGCACGGGATTTCGCGGGAAAAATAATTAAATTCATAACAACACGCGTTTTGTTTTACATGACTCTTGAGTTCTGCGTAATGGCGGACATTATTGATGGAAGTAGAAGTTATTATTTTGATTGCTACTTGTTTCCGGATTTAAAGTGTGGGCTTCTTGGCTGTGACTGTGTGAGTTGTTCTTTTTTTTTAATAAGTGTGGTATTGCGAAACGTGTTTGCGTGAGCTAAGTGGAAATGGTCATCAGGCTAATAAATTGTTTGGATTATCAAACACGAGGGCTGTTCAATGGTCAAATTAAGTGTGGAAATGGGAGAAATATTTCATTGTGTGGCCAATGAGAGAAGCCCCGTTTTTATCATTTTTAAGCTTTTAATTTCTTTTGAACACATATTTACATGTCAAAGTTTGCATTGAAAAAGCATTTGGTATTATCAAAAGTTTAAATACATCTTTCATCAGTGTCCAGTAGCTCTAATGCATTTCTGCAGGCTTTCTTGCGAGTCAGATTCTTCCCCTTATACATGCCTTGTAGTTCCACCAGCAATAATTACATTGTTGTGTTAAGTGAGATCATCATGACTTCTGTGAACATTATTGGCAAACAAACTCACGTCGAATCGCAGAGATATATTCGTTATACTTAACTATATAGACCCAACTTAAAAATATGGTGCTTTATCGTACCTTCAGGTCTACAAAGGCGAAACAGTTGTTTGGAAGGCCAAGATCCTACAACAAACTTATCATGGATCTCTTCCTTTAAATGGTGGTGGTGAGTTTTAGTTCGTCCAAAGAAGTTTGTCTTTTCTGCTTAAACGAGGATAAAGCGTAACGCGTTCTTTCCTTAGTTATTGTCCCAATAATGTGCGGTTTGAACACTATACACTAGTACATTTGAGACTTCAGTTGATGATGAGCTCCAGACTCTGCTTCTTTCGTTATCCATGCTTAAAAAACGTTTTGCAGATTATTCCGTGGATAGAAAACGTTAACTTGTTCGATACTCTCAGCACCTTCACAGTCTGAATTAAGATTTGTATTTTATACTTGATAGTGGCACTCTTCAGAGGCTCGACATAATGCAACTAATCTCTGTTTTGGTGGAATGAAATCCAACGGAAAATTAAGCAATAGTAATAATAAGTAACAACCCTAGAAGGAAATTTAAGAACGAGATTGAGTAATTCGCTTCTGAAAACCATGGCACTGATCTGTCATTGTTCACAGAACATCGGAGTATGCACTTTAGTTTTCGATTATGAGATCTCGTGAGGCAGAAATCCTTTCGGTGCCTTATAGGAGAAAAAAAACATGCCATCCTGCAGAGATTATAACTGTGCAAGGCATGACGCAAAATGAAGTTTTGTAGAAGAGTGGAGAATGTCATCTGCATTCATTGAATTCGGTTGCACATAAATTTCTTCTCCCAAGGCTTCTCTCTTAATCCTCTCTTAGTTCATGCAGACTGCACCTCATGTTTCTTTTGCAAAAACACTCCTTCTTCAGTTCAAAATTCAACAGTTACCCATTGCAATAAACTGTCCATCAACGATATCTTAACACAGACGCAGCAAATAACCACTTGAAATTAGTAGTACACTAAAAAATGAATGTTGTTTTTACAGTATAATACGGCTAATTTTATAGTAATAAACTAAAAACTGCTAATTTTACAGTAATAAAATGCAAAATTGCTAATTTTGCAGTTTACAACCGTGCATTTTGCAGTTTCAAACTTGAACCTCTGCTGTCAGTTTATACCCTGTTGTTCTTACAGTATAATACAGCTAAATTTTACGGCAATAAATTGTTAAATCTCTAACTTTACAGTGAGAAACTAAAATTGGTATTTTTATAGTTTATTACTGTGCATTTTACAGTTTTAAATTGGAACCTCGGCTGCCAGTATTATACTGTTGTTTTTACAGTTTAATACAGCTTCATTTTTTGCAATGTATATGCGTACATACAGAGTATCTATTAAGGGAGCAGTGATGTCCAGCCTTTTTCTACTCGGGGGCTACACCTAACATTGAAATAATTCTCGCGGGTCAGAACACGTGTAAAGTTTTAAAGTATTTCAAATTTGTCTAAATGACATAGGAACATATGGGAAAGGAAATAAAATTAAAAACTAATAATCGCTGTGACCAAAACTTGATGCTTTTTTTAAAAATTAAATGCATGTTTTCAGAAACGAATTTCTGAATATTAGACTCAAAATTTAATAACATTCTCATTAGTCGTACATTTCGATTAGCAGAATTAAACAAAAGAACTGGACGCACTAGTCAGCTTCGTGGGTGTAGGTTGGTCACCAATGGTATAGAACATAGAACACGACAACATACTTTATTTATTGAATATTCTTCGGTACAGTTCTAAATTCAAAAATGTACCTTAAAAAATAAACTGACACTGCGACATTTGTCAAGGTATCTTACCCAGAATAAGCAAACAACAGTTTAAAAATCATTCTTAAAGTTCTTTGATGGGCATGTTCATGCAAATTATCATGTAACACTGCGACCTAAGTTTACTTAAGACAGCTAATTCTGTCGGCCGATTAGTGCTCCTGTTCCTGTTGTAATGTGACTTCTTGTGGTGTTCGCATTGTATGTGTTGAATAAGCCAGAGTGTCGCAAATAAAGGTGCTTTTTTGTGAAGCATGAGTCAAATGATTTATTTGCTTTTGGAATAAGAGCTATCGACAGTTGCGAATTTTGCCCATCAGGGCACAAGAGCTTATGTCTTATGTGCGGAGCTTTCAATGGTCAAAAAAGGGACTATTGAATATGACATCGAAATTTCATCGCCCACATGAACAAAAGAAGTCGAATTAATAAAATTCATCCAGCAGCAATTTCTCACATCGAGAATTTCTCCTCCTTCTTCCATGAACTGATGTATTCAATAAACCTTCCAACCCCACGTTCGAATACGTGAGAACTGGCGAGATGGGAATCATGGTGGCCGAAATTCCTTTGTCCAGGTGGTATTGATTACATTCGGAGGTAATTTCTTCGGGAGCAACTAATCACTGGAACAATTTGGAGAAGAAATCATTAAGGCAGTCTGTCATTTTTTCTCAAACTGTTGGGGGGACACAGTGAAGGAATATGAATCTTCTGAGGACAAAGGCGGCCTGGACAGTTTTCGATTGCAATTCTACCCAAATGATGATGAGGAAACAAAAAGATCCACCTCGCCGAAACAGAAGCACCGAGCAACAATAAAAAAAGCGGGCCCAAGGCGTCGGCTGAATTCATTTATATAATTCAAGAACTCTGAGACAATCTGTGATCATAATAGCCCCATTTTGAATTCAGAGCGCGTCGGACGGGCCCGCATTCGAATCTCTGCGCAGACGACGGGCACAAGCGAGCTCGTAAAATGGAAGCCGGGCTCTAACGTATTAGCCACGATTGCCCCATGTCTCCGGCTAATAATCGTTTGGGGAGATAAATGGTTGCCAAAAAGGTTTCGCGAAATTAATTCGCAGGACCAGATATTTCTGTGCCGTTGATCTTTTGTGTCTGGGTGTGCTTTTGATTGAGAATCCCAACTGGATTTGCATTCAATTATGATTAGGGCCGAAATGAAGTTATTCGGATGGGCCCGATTTGGAAATAACGAACCTGGATACTATAATAACTACCAGATAACGAACCTGGAGTGGCAAAGGATTATGACTCGTGTGAACTCAATGTAGTGTTGGTTAAGTCATTATGCCGGATCAAACACAGAAAGAAATAGATCGAAACGCTGAAGATTTATGTTTTGTCAAAATCCAATGATCAGCTTTAGTTCCTTTCACAGGATGTGCTCTGATATTCATCAGAGAATGGTGAAGTTTTATATCAGATAAAGTTGTTACGATATTCACTGATAAATAGTTAAAAATAATGACAAACTAGAGTGGTCGATCATTTCCGGGTCATACGGAGAGAGATTAAGGTGATAAAATATTACGATGGATGAATATTTAATGTTTAGAATTCGTTCGTTTAGTCGAAAGTTTTCAATTTCCCTGCATTTGTAGCAAAAATTCAATGTTTTGGCACATGTTTATCGCAAACCAATTTTCCGGAAAACCTTTATACAGTAGACGCCGCTTAATGTGATCACATTTGGGCACATGGGATTTGATAACAATAACCGATTGATTATAATGAACGACAAAAGTTGAATGGTGATCCCTGCTGATAATTTCAACCTGGTTTTGTAAATCTTCCATGAGTAAAGCAACCTCTAATAGTTCTTTCCAAGACACTGTCTTCTGAGATTGTTAACAAATGCATGGCTTCTAAATCTTGTTTTATTCGCAAAGGCATTTGCACTAACATTTTTAGAGTGCTACATATTTTCAAGATCCCTTGAAAGCATTTCCTTTTGTGATGTGCTTTCATGACTCAGATAATTTCTTGATCATTAGGGGACCTAAGTACTTTTTTTCTCACCAGATTTCATAAAATATTTTTAAAGCAAAAACAAAGAAAATAAAATAATTTTGGAAAAAAATAAAACCGACTTCAGCTGGAAATTGCTCCAAAAAGTAAAAAATAATTTTTTTCTTTGAACACCAGGAGAATCTTTTTTTTTTTTTTTCAAGTTTTGCAGCTGATTTAAGAAAACTAACTGTCTTAAATTGATAACAATGAAAGAAGTTTTGATTACAATCAACAATATTTTTTTAATGCACTTATACACAACCGGATTGGACTTGGCGATTCTGATAACATTAAAAGATTGATAGCATTAACCGTGATAACATCTGATCACCTTGCATTGAAAACACTGATTTACCCGATAAATGGGGTAAAACACCCCCTTGGAACATTCGAATGCAACCCCAAGGGAGATGGACAAAAATAAGCCAAAAGAGAAAATAAGAACAATTTTGTTGATAACAGGAACCAACAGAAATCTTACCAAAGTTTAAAAGAAGAAGAAAGTTTTCTTTCCCAGCTTAAAAAACAAAACAATACATTTTCCGAAACGAAACACTTTAAAAAAACGATGCAATATCGAAATTGATACAATATTTCGTTAATCTGTGCTTTAGGTACCCTTTTCTCGCTAAATGAACGATAGGCGCGCCAAGCGTGGTAACTCTAGCTATTTTGCGTAGTTGACTTTTTGAAAACGCGCCAAGCAGGGTCCCAAAGCATCTTCACCGGGAAAAAGACAGGGTTGCCAGAGAATTGGAACAAAAAATACTATACCTCCTCTAAAAAAATATTACAAAATACTACTGTTTCCAAACGTTGCCAAAATCAATGTTGCTGAAATGCGAAATCTATGAAAATGAAAAAAAAAATCCGCCAAATCTTTTAATTAAGTCATTAGTATATTGGAAACAGGGTTGCCAGAAAAATACTACGCTCCTTATTTGGGCCGAAAAAATACTACCGTAGAATCAAAAATACTACGTCTGGCAACCCTGGAAAAAGAACGAAACAAAAATAAGTATGAACACGTAACCATAGTAACAACATGAAAAGTTGATTTCCGTTGATAAAATAATTCTTTTCATCTCTCTTTTCAAACAAATTTTATTATCGAGCTGAACCATTTTAGAATCGTTTGGCTTGCTTACTGAAGGTAAGCCTTGAATTTCGGGATTCTAAAAACAGTTGTTACCTCTCAGAGTAGAACTTGAAAAGCATTTTGTCATAAATAGTCATATAGTCTTAAAAGTCTTATGAGACATGTAACTAACGGAAAACTATATGCAGAAACTTGTTAATGATATATAATCGTTAAAATGAGCAAAACGTGCAATCACAACATGTCATACTGTAAAACGATGAACAATATCAATGCAAAAGAATTTTTTAATATTCGTTCCAATGGTTTATATTTATAACTTTTATGAAAACATGTGTATCTCAAAACTTCACTATCTCGTATTTTTAAATTGTCAAGTAAAATGCGATAGATTGTTTCGACTGTAGTAAAAAAAATGACATTTTAATGAATCGCTTATTAGTCTATTTCAGGACATAATATAAAAAGTAAGAAACTTTAGAATAGTAAAAAAATATGACTGATGAAAGACAAAATTCATGGGTTAGCTGTTCAAATTTTTTTTCAGCCGTATTAACGAAAAAAATTATATGTGTTAAATGCCTATAAGTAATGAAAACTCAATGATTAATTAAAAAGTTCATTTATTCGGCAGCGATGAAGAGATTAGTTAACTAGGTTTAATTATTAGGCTCTAATGAATAAAGAAAAAGAAGAACGGTAAAAGATTATAATCGATAAAAACCGATCATAGTTGATTAAACTTACCAGTCCCCTAAAACTAGATTTTAAACGTCAAAACATTATAACTAACAAATTTTAGTTGTAGGAAATATTAATCATTCATTAGGCAGCATTAAGATTAGTAATTTAAGAACAGTAAAGGGTTCTGACTGAGAAAAAATGAGTGATTAAGTAACTACTTCAAACTTTTTCAGTCATTTTGCAAAAGGTTCTTGACATCATCGAAATTTAAAACAAAAAATTTGAAATTCATCAGTCAATACGTTCATTAATTTCTCAAACTATACTAACCATGGAGTTACAACCTCATAGACTTAAGATTTAAGAATTTAAAGTAGAAAAATTTAATATGATTCGCTCTCTTTTTGATTATTTATTTACATAAATACCACTGAAAAGGTATCGTAAGCGGCAGTGATATACATAAACATATAAATACATACATTATTTTTTTATCAAATTCCATATGAGATACCCCTCATTTTAAAGCATATCGTGCCGGCTATTGATTAAAAGTAGACCCACTGTCTTAAAATGTTTTTTTTTTTGTGTCAAAAAACCGGTTTTTCTGTTTTTTATATCACATTATTTTAATGAATAGGCATCCGGCAACTGAGATGCAGTGACGTGGTTGGATAGAGCGTTGCGTTAGAAACGTGAAGATCGCAAGAGTTCGATACTTTCCCAAGTAGCACACTTCGTTTTTAAAAGGTTGTAAAATGGTTATTAACGTTGTAAAAACCGCTTAAAAACGTTTATAAAACGTTTAAAGGTTATTTGTGCTACCTGGGTTAATGTGTTTTGTCGCTTTTGGTTGACTTTTCTTCACGGTCTAATTTTAATCCAAACAATCCCGTATTTAAGTTGAAATTTTCAATTTTAGTTCTTGGAGAGTTAAAATTCTCACAAAATTGTTATAAAATTATTAAGAGTTTCAAGCCCGATTCTGTTTTCCAAAACCAGCTGCAAAGATGACCAAACATTCAAAAATTATAAAGCAGTGAGTAACCGCCCCTAAGCAAGGGCTAAGGCAGAAACATGCAATGCACCGCCAACTCGGCTAATTCGATCCATATGTCGCTCGCTGGTATTCTAATTTCACATTAGCTACCAGTATTTTTTTTTTTTTTTTTGGTTCTCTTTGCTTTATAAGAGGATTTTTGCTTCCAACTCGACTACTTTCGCATTCCATGCTGATGAGAGCATAATAAGCTCGAATCTGCAGTCCATGGATCGAAATAGCCGAGTTGGCGGCGTATTACTTACAAAAATTATTTCGTAAGAAATCTGTCACTGATCTATCATTAGAACAATCTTGTCTTTACATCGCTTTTTTGAAGACGAATTTTCAAGCATATCTCCTACTTTTGAAACTCGAATAGTTCTGTTTCTTTGACAAATTTATTTTAGCAACAAAAGACAGAAAATGAAAAATTTACAAAACGAAAACGTTGTACAAATACTGGATTTTGGTGCGCACATCGTAAAAACAGACATCGTAACGCAAAACTTTTTCTTTTTTAATTAAAATCTTAAGAGCGTAAATGATTTTTACTGTTGCCAAATAAAAGTAAACACAACAAGTGAACTGACTTAAAAAGGAGATAATCGAAAATGGAGTCACAATACCTACATCTTAGCGTTATTTGATCCCAGAGTATAGTGCTTAAAACCAAACAAACTGTGGAAAGTTTTTTTTTTTTTTTTTTTTTGAGAGCTTATGAGTTTGAACATTAATTATAGTATGAGAAAAGTAGGAATTTAAGATAGCTTTGATTCGAATTCTATTTTGTTCGTATTTTTTACCGGAAATAAATTTAGTCATCTCATTCAACAAATAAAATTACGGCTATTTTGGAGGTTTTTTTAATCGTTAAAAATCACCTGCAACTTACAAATGCCAAATAACTTCCATGAGAAATCGGTCATTAGCCACCTGCAGTTGTTAATTTGTTGTTCCAATTGATTTTTTTTATAGATTAATTTCTGAAAAGAGTCATACTACATCATAATAAACACTTCATTTTTCAACAGTATCAAAGTTTAGCCAAATGAAGGTTTAACAGGCTAATTTAGGAAATTAATAGTCATAACTAGTGCCAACGAAGGTATCATAAAATGGCAATTCCTTTCCACATTGCAAACCATTAATCTAACCTATCTTTGTCCAGTGAATTGAAACTAATTTAATAACTCTCTTTTTTCACCTTAATGAAATTTTTTATAATTTTCAAACAATTTGTAAATCATACCGACGCAATACCCGCCATTCCCTTCCACATAACGCGGAAGTTTTGGAATACTTATTCTTTTTAAACAGAGCAGTTTCGTACATACCAAGTGGCAACACAATCGCGAGCAAACGATTTTCGGAGGCATATAATGCTCAAACATGTCTGAAGGCGTTAAACGTTTATTGAATGTGAATGATCGTACTAACAGCTTTATTGGTTTTATTGCTGATAATTACGGAATTTAAAAGCTATCAGGTCTAGACGGACTGGTCAGCACGTTCTCCATTATTTATAGCGGCCGTTGAATATCATTGACAGTTTATCGATTGATTTATGTGGCTTTTGTTTACACAGGGAAACAGTTCTGAATCTTAAAGACGCCATTTTTTATGGACGCATTGTGTTGAGAAAGAAAAGTTTTAATTATTTCGCTCTTTAAGCGAGCAAATGACAAAGTCGAACAAGGTCGCTCAGCTTTCCGACTCGTTTGGCAAATGATTCGAAATCGTTTTCCAAAATGTGGGCGAAAAAACGCATTTCTTAGCTGGACATTCTAAGGCGGATGTTGATGCTAATTGGCAGTGTTTGAGAGGCTTCGCTTGTCAGTATCATTAGGAATATTCAATATTTAGGGCGGGGTAGGGATTTGTAGGAATATTCCAGATATAATTTGTTCAAAATGCAAATGCAGAGTTTTTTTCACACATTGTTCGATGCATGCTTCTAAAGCAAGAACATGAAAAAATGTTTGTTATCTCCATGTTCTCAACGCTTTAACAATGGGAGGGATTCTAATAGGCAGTGGTCGGGAGCGTCACAGTTAGTTGTTCTATTATATTGGATCTACCACGCAAAAATAGTGGTGTTGAATCCACAATGTTTAGGAGATAGTATCTTATTTGGAAAATAATTTTAAATGTAGTTTAAAAAAACTAAAAAATAGGCTTTTCGAGTTGATCAAACTAAAAAGAAGATTTTCAAAACTATTGAATATCCTCTAAGTTTAGATTCACTTACCACTACATCAGCACATGTAATATAGTTTAGCCTTTAGTACTAATAATAGTATAAAATATATCACTTTAATATTTGTAAAGAGCGTGAATTTTATCTTTTATTCAGAGTCACATACACAAACGACATTAACACTTATAATACATCAACACATGTAATATAGTTTAGTCTTTAGTATTACTAATAGTTTAAATATATTACTTTTGTATTTGTAAAGAACGTGAATTTATCTTTTATTCAGAGTTACATACATACAACCCCCATGTGAAACTGATATAGCGTATTAAAAAAAACTTGAGTATGTTATAGTTGATTATAAGGGTAAAATTATTGTTACAAGTCCGGTACACTTAAGAAATTTGGTACTTACGTATTAACTCTATCGCAGCTACATTTGGAGCGTTTTTTGGCCGTTTTATGTGACTGCGTGTTCGTACAAACAACAACCACCAAAAATTTCCACCAAAACCGCCAAATCTGTAGCTGCGGTGGAGTTAAAAAGCAAGTTCCAGAAATTCTTTGAATGACAACTCTGTTCTTGAGAAAACACAGCAAATTTATTTACAAATATGTACAAGAAATCGTTAAATATTGTTAGCAATTCCCGCAGCAATGGAGTAAATCATATTAAACACCGTAAATACAACGTTAAACACATATTTACATAGACGTAAGCTAAAACCCTAAGTCAAAATCACAGCCAGCAAAAGATGAATCTATTAATAAGTAATCAATTGATTGCTGCCAAAATAAGTTTAAAATTTCCCCATTTAATTCTTTACAATTCTAGAAAATCTTCACTGTCAAAAAAAAAAATGTCGTTTCTACAGTATAATACAGCTAATTTCATAGTAATTTTACGGTACTAAACTGTAAAATTGCTAATTTTACAGTAAAAAACTGTAATATTGCTAGTTTTACAGTAACAAACTAAAATCGCTAATTTTAAAGTTTATTACAGTGATTTTACAGTTTTAAACTAAAACCTCTGCCTTCAGTATTATACTGTAAAAACTACAGTTTATTTCTGCAGTGTTTCAATCAACTCCAAGCAAGTAATGTATGCATTGTGTTTAAAATAAAAGATTCATGAAATTCCAAGTCAAAAAGCCACCATCATAAATTTAAAGAGTGGTAAACTCCTTCTTTACCCAATCAAAGCGTACATATCGCAGATCAAAAGACCGTGCACAAAAACGCTATAACACTTTTTCCACCGCCAATTTTCTGCTTATTAAAACTAACACTTTCCAATAATGATGTTATTAGCATTAGGAAATCCGGGTACTTTGGCAAATTGGTCATATATTAGCATAAACTGGACACATACCGAAGCCGTGCCGTAAAGACAAAGGCTGTTTTATTGCTGGGGTATTAAAAAGTACCTTCCCATAAATATACATCAGCAGAAGCTCACTAGGCTTAATTAAACATTTACGATTCTCCTGCAGATATTCATTCTTGGTTTTATAGAATTTATATTGTTTTTTCGTATTGAACTTTTGGTGGCAGCGAAAGATGATAAATAATGCCCCTTTCTTCAAATCATGAGTTTCTGAGACGGTGCACAACAGGGGCGGCCATTTAGCTTTGTTGGGAGAAACTCTTCTAATTAAAAGAAGTCGTGGCAACACATTATTTAAGGCTTTCATTAACTTTCAAAGAATAGCAACTGATGGACAATAGTGAACATGAACTCACCATAATTTTATTTTGTAACATAACAAAAGTAGATCCCCCCCCCCCCCACCCCTCAGTTTTAACCGCAAAGCAAACCAATACTAGGAGAACATGTAATAAATTCCAAAAGTGAACGTGCTCTCAAAACAAACCAATAATAAGTTTAAGGGTCCCGAGTTGAAATAATCTTTAAATTAGTTTAAAAAAAACTAAAAAAATACGCTTTTAGATGCGGTTATAATGCATCAACATGTGATATAGTAATATAGTTTATATAATATATTATAGCTCTTATTATTAATAATAGTACCGTAAAATGGGGTGAATCGGAACACTTCTCAGCTTTAATTGTAAAAAAAATAGTTAAAATATTTTTTTTTTTTAATTTGATTTTTTGGGTGAAACTTCGGTCTTGCTTTGCTTTAGATATTCCAAGCAAAGACAAAACATTTCGTTTTATTAACAAACAGTTATTATTTATATATAGGAATTTAGGGGTGTTCCGAATCACTTCGCTGATAGGGGTCAATCGGAACATATGTTAACATTTTATTTATTTATTTTTTCAATTTAACCTGTAATAGGTCTCACAAACATGAGTAATATTGATGGGGAAGAATAAGAACAGATAGTTATTGTCAAATAAAAATTTATTTTCTGTACTAGTAAACGTTTATGATTTGTCAAAATTTAAAATGATTTTGAACTTATGAAAAATTGAAATTAATTTTAAGAAATGCTTTTGAATTGAAATACAAAGCTATAAACATAAATTGAAGTCACTCATATCGTCCACAAATAAGTAATTGTCCTTAAAACTGGCAGTTGTATAGCTTCGCTTAAGTTTTTTCATAACATCTTCTGGGATGAACTCAGCCTTTTCTTCAGTTTCCAGAAATCTCTAGGTTTTGGGAATTGTCCTGTAAGATTTTCCCATTTATTCATCACTGTCTGTGTGCTGGACTTTTGCTACACAAAGAAGTCTCCTGGAGCAAAAATCTTTTAAATCTGCAACTTTCTGTCTTTCTAAGATCTAGTTGCTCACGAGAAGAGATAAACAGTAATAAATCCTTGTTCTTGTCTTGACTAGAAGAATTGGGGTTAGAATCTTGATTTTTCAAACAGTTTCCTAAATAAGTTTGAATTGGAACAACAGAGCCAAGTGTTCCGATACACCCCGCTTTTTTTTTCCTATGGCATTTTTCAGAGATCTTCAATTTTGTGACACAATTTTTAAAAAATGTAAATTTCAATGTGATATTGTGTTGTTCAGATACATGCATAATTGAAACATACCAGTCTTAGGTTTAAAATATAAGAGGGTTTATACTTACATGTGAAGAATTACCTGGTGAGAATAATTCAATTTTGACAAAAAGTGCAGATCAGATTTCTGTACCTAGAACTCCAGCACAGCACTTATGTCATATTTTAAGTTGAATATGTATTTGTCATATTATTAAGTACTTTTTTGATAACTTCGGTTTTTCCGGCATGCCGGAAAGGATCAGTCAAGGGTTATCGAAAATCTGGTGATCCTCAGTATTTAAAAACAGTAATTATCTACTTGTATTAAAAACTGAGTATCTATGTATCTATGTCCTGCTTCTTTCTCTTGAACGCCAATGAACTGATAGTCGAACCAGGTACCGATAGATTCGTCATTTCTCAGGCTTCATTATTTTAATTGACAAAAGGTTTGATAAAGGAATTCTGCAGAAATTGAGAAAAATCTTCAAATATTGGCTCACATTTAAAGCGATTTGTCCAAAATGATTAAATAGGAAATCCTTTGCTATAAAACGTAGTTGATATGAAATAGTTATAATAATGATAATGAGAATTTCGAATGAAGGCTTAACTGAATCAAACATGAAACTAACGCCCAGTCTTATAATATATTATAGTTTTGTTAATTTTTTGTTCAGAGGTAGCCCGTGCAACGCCGGGCCAAGCAACTAGTTCAAAAAATAATATGCGAACAAAAAGCATTAAATTCAATATCGCATGCAAAATCAATCACGACAAGAAATTTCAATAAGATATTTGCAATAAAGTGCATAACTGCTAAGTGTAGATTAATAGTGTGACTTAATTTAATAATTGTGTGTTAATTTTAGATATAAAAGAGCAGCCGTACAACAAGAAGTAGATGGAAAACGGCAGATAGACAATTAATTTTGAGCTGTCTAAAGCCTTGTAACCTCTCACTTTACTTGACCTATATTTTTATTGGCCTATTGTTTTGTCAAGCTGGGCGTTACGCACATAATAGGCAATTTTTGCCTAACAGACTAATTTGTAATTAAACTTTTTCCTATTAACACAAAACCCAAGAGGATTTATTGATAAAAATTAAATCGCTTTCCATCGGTTTCTCAAAGTCCTTGACCAAATTGACCTATTCCAGCCCTATAGTGGGGGAAGGGAGGGGGGGCTGCTCTCCGAAATACTTGGTTTATTGTTTTAAAATAATGCAAATAAATCTACTGTCAATTGGATTAAAATCTGATTTTTGTCTTGCAAAAATAAGTGTCTGCTGTTTAACTTAAAGTTGAGTAAGCAACCTGAATGTTTAACCTGACTTTTTTTTTTTTTTGATATAACGAAAATCCGTCAACCATGACATTTATTTTATGAAAATATGTGTTTTCTAAAAATATATTTTTTTTTCCCGACAACGAAACTTACCCTTACTGAACTATTTATTATTAATACAAACACAAGACAGAATTTACAAGTAAAACACCTTCTATGTCTTCCCTTAATTGAATCACTTATTTCAAAAAGCAGTCAAGAGACAGCTCTTTAAGTTCAAAAAAGTATTTTTACCCTTATTTAAAAAAAATGATAAGGCTTTAAAATAGTTTAAACCAAAATGTATACTTATTTAGACATATTTCTTTCAGTAAAAACTGTTATAAGCGAAATTAAACAGTTTAATGCGATGATATAAAAGCTTTCTAAATTCAGAAATTTTTGCCTTTTGACTGGGTTTGAAATTAACGATTCTGTTTCACTCAGTAAGGTTAAGGACCAATTTATAAAATGACTCCACGTAGAAACATCAAGCGATGATGCGTAGAATAAAAGAGGATGACAGTGAATTTTCAATTTAAATGAATTTTTGACTAAATGTGAGAGAAATTCCTTATGATATGGAAGTTTCGCGTACAATGTACCGCATCGTGATTTTAGTTTTGAGGCAGAATGGTTTAGAAACATTAAAATATAAATTTGTATTGAGTCTTGAAGTTTAACCATTTTGCAAATTCATTAATAGACATTCCACTGTAAAACAATATGAAACAAATATTCTTAACGCTAACTAAGGGATCACGGTTTGAAATCACTGAAAAGCTAGTGGACGGTCAAGTCTCGAATGTCGGGAAGAATCTAACACTTCTTCCGTGCAATATGGCAATTATAAGACATTAAGCAACAGAGTAAGTAGTTTTTGGAGAAAAAACTTTAAATTTTAATTTCATGTTACATAATTTTTGCAAATGCATTTGTCGATGATCTATTGCAGCACTAAAAAATGAATGCTGTTTTTACAGTATAGTACAGCTGATTTTATAGTAATAAACAATAAAAAGCTCTAATTTTACAGTAATAAGCCGTAAATTTCTAATTTTGCAGTACTAAACTGTAAAATTGTACAGTAATAAACTATAAAATTACCAATTTTACAGTTAATTACCGTGCATTTTAGAGTTTTAAACTGGAACCTCTGCTGTCAGTATTATACTGTTATTTTTACAGTATAATACAGCTAAATTTTATGACAATAAACTGTAAAATTTCTAACTTAACAGTAAGAAACTACAAAATTGCTAGTTTTACAGCTTATTACTTTACATTTTACAATTTTAAATTGGAACCTCGGCTGCCAGTATTATACTGTAAAAACAGCAGTTCATTTTTTGCAGAGAACAAACACGAAACACACATTCTTAATTCTAAGCAAGAGTTAGTAGTACGTTGGTTTAAAATCCCGCCAAGTACGTGCACCAGCCCTCGAATCTCGGCGGCGAATTTCAGTGTTCAAATATTAGCTTCTTTTTGTTGTGATTGTTTCTTGTTTGCAAAAACTTATAACGCCTTGCTGCGCCAAATAATGTCTCCATTGCATTACCTTCAGTAGCATGTTCAAATTACATTCACAATCCCTCCAAAAGTAGCAGAACTAAATAAGTAATAATCCTTCACTAAATGAATGAGATTTATTTCGCTCACAATAATTTACCATAAAATTTGAAAGTTCCAAATTTGGAGGAATTGTTCATAAAAGACTTTGTACGTGCTCCTCCGCCGTATAAACCCACACAGATGAATCAATACCAGATTTGGGATGGTGATTGATCAAAGCCAGGGAGTGGTAACGTCGTGATTTAAATAGGAATTTGTTTTTTCAAGCAATTTTTCGGTAGTATTGCGCTTTTATGGATTGATTGCGCGGTGCAATCCGGCACGGCTATTATTGTTCCGGACAACGCCTAGTAATTTTCCTCGTTTTGTTAAATTTAAATGGTTCTTTTAGAGTTGATTGTTTGAGTTGCGAACTTTTTTATTGCCTATTTCAGTAAGCGTGTGAAGTGTTTGTTATAATGTAACAATTACAACAGTCCTAGGCATTTTAAAAATACTATACTTCACTGAAAAACATGAACTGCTGTTTTTACAGTATAATACTGGCAACCGAGGTTCCAATTTAAAACTGCAAAATGCACAGTAATAAACTATAAAACTAGCCATTTTAGTTGCTTACTGTAAAGTTAGCAATTTCACAGTTTATTGCTGTAAAACTTAGCTGGATTATACTGTAAAAAAAAGTAATAATACCGGCAGCAGTGGTTCCAGTTTAAAACTGTAAAATACACGGTAATTAACTACAAAATCTTTAATCAAATAATAAACAAAACGTAATAATAACAATTAAAGCAGAAACTATAATAATATATAGGGTCAATGTAAACTAGTGAATGTTAGAAGAAATCCTATGACTATTAAAAGGAGCTCGAAGTAGATTTGCCTTATATGGTGCGAGTCAACCCACCGAAAATAAGCAAAAGAGAAAAAAAAATGTGACAACCGAAGGAAGAAAAAAAATAAATAAAGATAATTATGTAACACACAAAAAGAAAACTTTGGGGAATATGATGTCTGAACAAGAGCACAAAGTAAATCATCACCATTAGATGATATAGTACGATATTACGAACGAGCACTTGAAAAATCAGTTGTTTGAAGAAAGGGGGAAAAACACACAAACACATACTGGATTGAACACATTTATTGCAAAAATAGTTATTACTGCTATACAATTTGGCTTTTTATTACTTATCTGATGTCCTAAGTAATAATTATTTAATTTACTTTCACATGAAAGGTTTGAATAATCGATGGTTTTCAATGCATATACGCTTGTGCAGAAGCGTTACATATATGCTACACTTTTTTTCCTCTCAACAGCAGCTACTGTATAAAAACAAGTAAAGAGTGAAAGGGGAGGGAGAAAAAAAAAAAAAGAAAAGCCGAGTGGGAACACCTAGATGAGAAAGTAAACAATCAAAAACAAATTGCGAAGAGAAGAAGCAAAAGAGAGGCGAAGTCGATTTTTGTTTTTATCGATACACCCAGAAGTCTTATCGCTTTGTCCACAATGCGAAAGGGGGCGCTGCCTTCCGCCCCGACTTCCGATGCTGACAATTTATATCGCCAATTATAGGTTGGTGGATACAGTAATTATAGGTGAGCTCATTCTTTCCGATGCATACCTACACTGGCCAGGTGATCAGATTCTATTCTCCGCACACCCCACCCCTGCCGTCATTCTTTTATTTGATGTTTTTTTTTTTTTTTGGATACTTTTTTTTTCTTCTTTTTGGCTCAAGTGCAGGTGCATTTGAAATTATAATTTAGTGATTGGATGGTTAATAGTTGTTGCAAATATTTTCATGTTCGATAGATTCGTCATCGGCGACAATCTGATACAATGAGACCAAAATGACAGTGCTACCTGAAGGAAGAATAATTCGTTTTGAGAATTAAAAATTCAAGGTTCCTCAAGGCAGCGGTTCTCAACCTTTCGCAGCCCACGTACTCCTTTTAGCGTATCATTAACTATGTGCGACACTAATGAAAATATTTTAGTTTTACCAAGCTTTGTGAACTACACTAAAAATGGATATTTTTACAGTATAATACAGCTAATTTTACAGCAGTAAATTGTTAAATTGCTGATTTTACAGTAGTAAACTGTAAAACTGTTACACTGCAAAATATGAACTGTTGTTTTTACAGTACAATGCTGGTAGTCCGAGGTTCCAATTTAAAACTGTAAAATGCACAGTAATAAACTGGAAAACGAGCAATTTTACAGTTTATTTCTGTAAAGTTAGGAATTTTATTGTTTATTGCTGTAAAATTTAGCTGTATTATACTGTAAAAGCAACAGTATAATACTAGCAACAAAGGTTTCAGTTAAAACTGTAAAATGCGCGATGATCAACTGTAAAATTAGTTTTTACTGTTTATTGATGTAAAATTAGCGTTTTTACTGTTTATTGATGTAAAATTAGCAATTTTACAGTTTAGTGCAGTAAAATTAGAAACTTTACAGCTTATTACTGTAAAATTAGCAATTTTTATAGTTTATTACTAAAAAATTAGTTGCATTATATTGTATAAACAACATTCATTTTTAGCCTACTTTCCCGTTAAAAATAAAAGAAAGACGAAAAAAGTATTAAGAGTAGCTTAATGCATCTAAAAAATATCGCCAAGTCCAAAAAATATCGCCAAGTTAAAAAAATAAAGAGGTAAAATGAATATCGAAAAATTAAAAATTTGAAAGTAGGGTATTGAGATGGGGAATTTGTGTGTCGGTCTGTCGGTCGGTCTGTCTGTCCCCCCCTAATAACTTTTGAATAAACATTCCGATTTGGACAAACTTTTTTTTGTTGGAAAGATCTCGGCGAGTACAGCTCATTCCCATATTTGATTTTTTGATTTGAACAATTTTTGGTTCAATTTTGAGCCGTTCAAACAACCGGTCCGCGGTACTAACTTTTGAATGAACAGTCCGATTTGAACAAACTTTTTTTTGTTCGAAAGATCTTTTCAAGGATACTTCATTCCCGTATCTACATTTTCGATTTGAACAATTTTTCGTTCAACATTGAACCGTTCAAACAAGCTGTCACCCCTAATAACTTTTGAGTGAACAGTCCGATTTAAACAATTTTATTTTTTTCGAAGCATCTCGGCAAGGATACTTTATTACCGTATTTAAATTTTAAATTTGAACATTTTTGGTTCAACATTGAACCGTTCAAGCAACCTTTCCCCACCTAATAACTTTTAAGTGAACCGTCCGAATTGAATAAACTTTTTTTTTGTTCGAAAGATCTTATCAAGAATACTTCATTTCCGTATCTACATTTTCGATTTGAACGATTTTTCGTTCAACATTGAACCGTTCAAACAAGCTCTCACCCCTAATAACTTTTGAGTGAACAGTTCGATTTAAACAAACTTTTTTTTGTTCGAAAGATCTCGGCAAGGATACTTCATTACCGTATTTAAATTTTCAATGTGAACATTTTTTCGTTCAATATTGAACCGTTCAAGATTTCTAAACCTTTCTCCACCTAATAATTTTTAAGTGAACCGTCTGAATTGAATAAACTTTTTTTGTTCGAAAGATCTCGGAGAGACTCATTCCCATATTTCACTTTTCAATTTGAACCATTTTTCGTTCAATGATGAACCGTTCAGAAAATTTTTTAACCTGAGCGCCTACTGGGAAATTTAAATTGAATGTTGATTCTGAACTTAAAGGCGGATTTCCTTCAAACTAACTTTGTAAGAAAACGGTTTTGATAAAAAATGTATGTTAAGTACTTTTCTGAAAAATCTTCTGTGAGGCCTCTGATTCCGACTCCGACTCCGCAAACATGGCGGAAATGCAGGCTCAGAAAAAAATGACTGACTGGGCAGACGATTTTTTGTTTATTTATTCATTTTTTTTTTGTTTAATTAATTATTATTTTTATTTATTTATTTATTTTTTTTGGCAGACGATATTTTTTTTTGATTACAAAAATTGTTCATTCACTAGAGCATTTTATTCTTTACTTATATTTAACAACTGGCAACGGATTAAAAATAAAATTCGAGACATTTTATTAACGAACGAGGTTTTTTTTCTTTCTTTGACAAAATGTGTTTTGATGTTCTTTTTACTTTTATTTTATTTATTATTTTTTTTTCTTTTGAAAACGATTGTGAAATTTTTCTACGGAAGAACTATAACAGTTACATTCTTTAAAAGGTGCGACAAAACTTTATTTACTCGTTTATTTACTTTTTACGTGTCCATTTCATCTGATGAGAGGGGTAAATTTTGCTTTTAGAAATCAGCTTTAAGTGCTATAAAGGTATGTTTGACATAATTTTCAGTTTCAGATATTCAAGAAAATATTGATTAGATGCTAGAATGCCGATGTCGATGTACGGGAAAGTAAGCTCGTTTAGTTCTTGACAGAACTTCTTGTTTACAGTGTAGTTTACAGTAAAATTCCAAGTTTCAGGTTATTACTGCACATTTCGCAGTTTTAATGTAGAATCTCTGATACCAGTATTATACTGTTTTTTTTGCAGAATAATACAACTAATTTTACAGTAATAAACTGTAAAATTGCTAGTTTTAGAGTAAACGGTAAAATAGCTAGCTTTGCAGTTTATTACTGTGCTTTTAGTTTTAAACTGGAATCTCTGCTGGAAGTATTATACTGTAAAAACAACAACTTATTTTTTTGCAGTGTAAGTTCAGTTCGTCTATTAAATTATAAAAGTTAAATTCAGAATAGGGAACTTAAATTAAAAGAATAAATTTTATTTCAATGGTCATTGTACGTCAAAGTTTTCTTTTGAATCTTGTATATTATTTCTTCTGATTTCGGTTACCATGCCAGAACTTCCTCATTTCTTTATCAAATTTCATGAGTTACTTCTCATTTTAAAGCTTATTGTGCCGGCTATTGAAGAAAAATAGATTCAAGATCTGAAAATCGTTTTTTTATAATCAAACCGTTCTTTCTGTTTTCTTAAAATGTTTTTCTTTAAAGTATTCGTATGTATAGAAAAAGCATTGGATACAAATATTGCATACAGATGAGCTAGTTTTTTAGTTTGGTATTTGTCCTTGCTCAATAAATACATTTTTCAATTAGTTATATTTCCTCTTCTCTTTTATTTACTGACGGGAGGGGGAGTGCTCCGACAGCCCCCCCCCCTTTTGGGGGGTGTCCGAGCACCGCTGCACTCCCAGAGTCGGCGCCCCGGCATGAATCTTTAGAAACCAAGCGTACACAAACGAATTGGTGGAAAATGAATTGAAACAAATTATCATTAGAAATATACTGTATGTAAAACTAGCGTTTTAACAAGTACGTAAATCATAAACAACTTTACAAAGAGGCAAATTTTAAAATGCAAGAATAAATGGCTCAAATGGAGAGATAAATAGATAGCAAAGTGTGAAGAGTAGCAAATTCGGATAGATAGAAAATAGGCTTGTAAGAAACTAAATACATGATATAAAAGTAGATAAATGGGTAATTCACTAACCGAATACATAATTCATGAAAATATATGAATTATTAAATAGATTTATGAATCAGTAGACGGAAAAGGAAGATAAGTAAAATGAATAGAAAGGTGAATATGCACCTATATGTAAGAAAAATGCAAATATACATTTATCATTAGTTAAATAGGTAGCATAAAGGTACATAAATAGATATTTCACTTTCATAGATCTATGGAGATAAATAGCTATAGACTAGAAGTGTGGAACCTTTCTGATCCGAAATACTTTATTTCCTTTGACTGTTAGATAAAAAGCCGCTTGAGAAGAATCTTAAAAGTCATTATCCATATTTATTATACTATTTTTAGTAATGCATACGAAAAAGAAAACTACTACGAGTTTTACTTTATATCATACTAATTTAATTAAATAATGAACCATAGGCGTAATTATACTAATTAAATCTATGAACAAATTGGTTATAAGTGAAGTTATCATGTTTGGATATATGTAAGGCCCCTATGTAGACGAGCCGACGCATCAAGATTAAGTTTGACCACTTTGGATCCAGCGCGAGTTTGAAGGTTGTCTTTTCTGGCGAGTTATCGCTTTTTGGTAACTTTTCACGTGAATTTAACAAAGCTTGGCAATGTCCCGAAACTTTGCTTTGGTAACCCTAGCTCCGCAACAATGAAAAATGAAAGTAAAAGTAAATGAGTTGGATCCAAAGTGGTGAAACTTAAACTTGATGCGTCGGCCTGTCGATATAACGGCTCTAGATCTATGTAGAGCCGCTATACAGGGTGTCCACTCCTATCGTGGACCAATAGCTAATTTCTAAACCGTTAGAGATACGCATATAGTTTATTTAGGAAAAAATCTCCAAATTACGAAAGGAATTTTGGGTCTATTCAATGTTTTTCAAAAAATCAAATTTTGAAAGAGTTACGAAATTTAAATTTTTATACAGCCCCCCAGTCCTATCAATCATATTTAGTAAAACATTCTTGACACTGTAACGTTTAAAACTAAAAAAAATCATTCTTCTACCACAAAAATTGACCGAGTTATGACGTTTTGAAAAATCAAGATTTTGCATTATTTCATGACGTCATCGAGAGATCACTAAAAGGACCGTATGCGAAATCCTTCAAAATCTTGATTTTTCAAAACGTCATAACTCTGTCAATTTTTATGGTAGAACAGTGATTTTTTTTTAGTTTTAAATGTTACAGTGTCAAGAATGTTTTACTAAATATGATTGATAGGACTGGGGGGCTGTATAAAAATTTAAATTTCGTAACTCTTTCAAAATTTGATTTTTTGAAA
>JAXGGA010005639.1:0-76479 GCA_038373865.1 Uloborus plumipes
GAATAAAGTGTAAGTATCCCTCTCAGTAAGAAATTTAAAATAAAGTGCAATCATTTTCGGTTTTAGTTTTTTCACAAATAATTTCCAAGCTTTCAGCTGAACAAAACAAAACAAAAAAAAAATCGAAAAGAGGTAGAAGTTCAAGCCGGCCGAGCTAGAAGGGGCACGTAATTTTCAATTTCTTTACCAGTGGTGAAATTAAAGAATAGAGTGCTTTCTCAGTGGCGGGTTTCAGGTAGGAAGTCGAGGCCCGTATATCCGCCAAGCATGAATTCAAAGAAGGCTCATGACCCCCCTTAAATAGTCCAAAGAGATCTTAAAATTTCGCTTTTACAACGTGTAGTTTAATCGCAGTTTCAAGACTTCAATATCCAAAAATTTTCGGAAGAGAGTTCTTTTCCCGCTTCTTCAATACCTTGATCAAACATTGCCTCAAATGGCATTTTAGAGATTTAAAATTCAAACAGTTAACGGTAGTTGATATCCTCCTTACTTTTCTAGAGTCTTTAGCTCTAAAATGTGTTTTTTGAAAAGAGAGAGCTCCCGAATTACAGTCTCTATGCCCAAAAATTTCCGGAAGAGTCCCTAAACCCTTTTATTATCCTAAATGTTGTCAGACAAAGCCTAAAAGCAGTTGTTCCTATCAAGAATCATGGCGTAAGCGGCGCTATTGAATTATTTTTAAGGGGCGTTTTTAAAGGTTTTTGTTTTCTTTTTCTTTCACGTGTGGCTCTCGTTTTTAGAGGGATCTTCGTGGAATTCTTGGATGATAAGTTTTTGCTCTTAGGGGTAATGGGCACCTCTGCTAAAAGTAAAATTTTGAACCTTCAGTTTCAAAAAATAGAGCTTAAAATAGCATTCTTGAAGCTTCACTGCCGCAAAATTTCGGGCACAGCGTCCGAATCCGACCTCTTCTCTTGACTGTACTAAAGATAACCTAAATAAAAATGTTTTTAAGGCATTAATTTCGAAACATTTTGGGAGAGTCCTTGCTAACGTTACTGCCAAAGATGGCTTAAGGTTTCAATTTTGAAAATTTTCAGAGGGAGATCCCTAACCACTTTTTGTCTCTTAACGTCTCCAAAGAGAACGCGAAATTGCGCATTTGTATCGCGAAAATCTTTCGGGGAGGGTCTTAGAACTTTTACTTCCCAAAGATAACTTAAATGAGACTTCAGTTCAAAAAAAAAAAAACAAACTCATCTTCTTTTCTTTTACTCTATCATGCTTCAGTGTCAAAATATTTCAGAAGAGATGCCCCGAGTCTTCTCAATTCCTTTAACGTCACTAAAGATACCTGAAATGGCGTGTTTAGAATTTAAGTTTCAATAAGTTTCCCAGAGGAGTTTTGATCCTTCAACGTCATCAAAGGTAGCATAAATAATTTCAATTTTGAAAAATTTTTTGAAGGGAATCTAAAATTTCGTAATTTTCTACCTTTTCTAAAAATTACAATTTTTTAATTCAATTTGAAAATGTCTACCTGTCTTACAGTAATAGCAAAAAAAAAAAAGAGAGAAAGGTGGTGGGGGGGGGGGCTAAGCTTGATTATATGTGCCCCCTCCGAAATAAAATCCTATATACGCCACTGAGAAATAAGATCATAGCTCATTCTTTTTGGGTTCCAAATTACAGAATTTCATTTTCTTTTGTTATGAGCCTATTTGTAAAAGAACACTGCAAAATGTTCTCAAGTTTTCTCCAAAAATAGGAATAAATTTAAACATGGCATTCCAGTTTTTTCCCGTAATTTTTTCTTTAAAAGTTTAAGGATAGAGACTTGCTAGAGTATATATGACAAATTCTTTTCTTTCAGTATGCTTTTTAGCAGATATTTGCTACCCTGATATACCATGGTTGAGTTAATTATTGTTTTTAAGTGCACCGTTTCTGAGCAATTAAAATTTTTGGTATTCTTTTTCTGGGGTGCGGCGATTATACTAATGCGGTTCTTTTATCAAAAATTACTGTACATGCTTCAATTTTTTTAAAGAAAAATTGATGGCGGCAGCAGCAATATTATTTTTTAACAATTTTTCTATTTTATAATGATATGCACATGCAAAATTTATACAATATGGCTCTTGTGCCAATGCTTTTCTCTAGACCTTTCTCTTTAGCATAGTGTATAAAATATAGCCTTATAGTTTTTATAAAAAATGAGTCCTGGATTAAGTGGCTACTAAGGGTTAACAAGTTGAAACTGAATTCTGAGTCAACTGACACAGAGGCTACCAGGCTTATAGTAATTGCCGATTACGTGATCGTAATTCGGGTCATTGATTGCATTTTTGTGCAATCGTAATCTTAACTGTAATATAGCAATGAAGCACTCGTAATCTTGTTATCGTAATTTTAATATAGTGCTTCTTGCAGAATCGTAACTGTAATCTTAACTTAAGTAATCGTAATTTAACTTTGTAATCTTGTAATCTTGACTTGTCGAAAGTAAAAAGTTGCATTTCTACAATGGTATGGGGAAGAAAAGAATTCCAAAGAAATGTGGAAACAGCTGTTTAGTACTCGTCAAAGGCCATTTGTAAATGGGGGACATTAAATCGAAACCTACCCTGAGGGTTCTATTGACCAGAACACATTTCCTTTTTATCTTTTACAATGGTAGGCAAACAACTGTGCAGCACTGTCACATTGTCACCTCAAAATAGTATTTGCGCATTGAATACAATGACAAAGCTTCTGGTGTACTTTCTTAACACAGTAAAGAAAGAGAGGAAATTTTGTCAAAAGAATAGTGAAAGTGATTTTGTGTTTTGGTGATATTTCAAGCACCACAAAATGTGAAAAAAAAAATATTCTCGAGTTTTTGCATTGCAACGTCTCACCTAAATCCCTTTAAGTAAAATATTTTTAGTGTTTTTCAAAATATTTTTTCATTTTATTTAATCTTAAATATATGGTTTTTACTTTGATGCTGATATCTATAACTAAAAAAATGTATGTAAGAGAAAAAGTTTGCATTTATAGATTTTTTGAAAAAAGTTTACTTTTTATTTGTCAGTGAATTATTTTAAAATTTGAGTTATGCCTCTATGCTTAGTCATTTTAGTATAATTTTATATTTTCGTTTATTTATGTAAACCTTTTAAAAGGTGAATAATTGCACTTAACTGCTTCATTAAAACTAATATATAAATAGTGTTTAAAGTTCTCATATCCAAAAGTAAATGAACGAGGGTCATTCCACGTCAAGTGATCCAAAATCTGAGAAAAATTTTACCTTACATTTTTGTATTTCTTTCAAATTTGGCTCATCAATTGTACCCCTTAAGGTAATTAAAAATCTCAATTTTTAGGTTTTTATCTCTTATTTTTTCATTTATGAGACTTTGAACTTTGGAAAAACCCTCGTTTTTCCATGGATAAGGGAAGATAAAAGAGACCATAACTCGGCACCAAATATAGATAGAACGATTTGGTTAATGGCATTTTAAAGTACGTTAGTTGCCGCTTAATCTGATATGCAACATGACTAATTTGATAAAAATTTTCTTTTTCAAAAAATGAAATTTAAATTTTTCGAAAAACATATAATGAATTTTTTTCAAAAAAATTTCAAAAATTCTTGTGTATTTTAGCTATGTTTGTACCAATTTTCAGATTGGGATCTCAATGGGATCATATTTTTTTGAATTTTTGAATAAAACTATAGAAAAAAAATGATATTTTTTAGATTCTATTTATTTAAATACTAAGTTGTCTGGCTTGTGATGGTCTAAAAAGAAGTAAATAAACATGAATATGTTTAAAGTGAGCTGGCATGAGCTTATAGATTTGTCAGGTACATCCCCCCCTCCCTCCCCTGCTCAACCACTCTTTTTTTTTTTTTTTCAAAACTGTTCAAAATGTTTTTTAAAAAAACTTTTTGATACAAAATGAATAGTAAACTTATTTAAAGTTGGTAAATGGGTTCCTTTATAACTAGACAAAGTATCCCCCTCCCCACCCAAATATACCATTCACACTATACTATATGACGTCCTACCTTGGGATTGAAATGAGGATTATTTTCACCCTAGGTATATATATTAATTTTCAGACGAAGTGTTTCTTTTCAATCCGAACTTCAAAGTGTACTTCCATTCAATATCTGAAATTTAACTTTATGATTCATTTCATCTCCTACCCCAGCACCAATCTTCAATTTTGAAGGGAGGAAATACATGGGTCGCCCCAATATCATAGCAAACAGCAAAATAGCACTGTTTCCCCTTGTTCTCATCGTTTTTTCTATTCTTTTCGCATAAAACTGAAAATAAATCAAAATATCAGATCATACAGGTAGTTATCAAAATAATGGAAACACTTGAGATTCATAGAAAAATCTACCGTTAATCGCAAAATAAGCGATCAATTGTTCTTTAACTTTAGTCATACAAAATATAGACTTCACCGGACATTTCCACATTAAAATTAAATCACTCATGCATTTGGGGGGCAACAAGAAGGGGGGTCGGAAGAAAAACCGCTTTTTGACCATAACTCTTGGAAAATAGTTCGGAATAAGCTATAAATTTCAGTAATTAATTAGCATACTATGCATAAATACTGTACAAATTTTTATGAACGTACCACTTATACTTCCGAAGATATGAAACTTTTTTTAAAAACGGCAATTTTATTTGAAGGGTTTTTGCTCATAACACGCAAAGTTTTTGATCAAACTTTATCAAAACTTCAGGAAAGATGACAAAATACGAGAGAAAGAACATACTAAAACGGTAAATAAAAATATTAAAAATGCGATGAGATATGAACGTTAAAAGTAAATACTTTTTCACGGCGCATGCGCGAACGACAGAAATTTATAACTACATAAAAATTGTAGCCTGGTTTATACTGCATCTTATAAAAAAAGTTTCAGTTAAATATCGTAAAAATTGAAAAAGATATCAGCGATCTAGTGAGCTGTAATTCATTCTTTCGCAGACAATACATAAGTGACGAGGGGTTGTCCACAAATAGTGTGGAGACATGCGAGCATTTTTTTCAATGTTAAATTGTATGCAGTTTGAAAATTTATATTCGGCATAGAAGTCACATTTCGCCTATTCGGACAAAAAGACCTTATACGTAGGTGGCCAAAAGTATCCGGACACCTCCTGAAACGTTAATTTTGAGCGAGGACGCAATAACCTTTAATTTAAAAATAGCTCTTTGTGGACAGTCCTTCACTATTTGTGTGTTGTCTACGAATGAATGAAATACAGCTCACTAGATCGCTGATATCTTTTTCAATTTTCATGATATTCAACTGGAACTTTTTTTATAAGATGCAGTATAAACCAGGCTACAATATTTTTGTAGTTATAATTTTCTGTCGTTCGCGCATGCGCCGTGAAAAATTATTTCCTTTTAACGTTCATATCTCATCGGATTTTTAATATTTTTATTTACCGTTTTAGTATGTTCTTTCTCTTGTATTTTGTCATATTTCCTGAAGTTTTGATAAGGTTTGATCAAAAACTCTGCGTGTTATGAGCAAAAACCCTTCAAATAAAATTGCCGTTTTTTAAAAAATGTTTCATATCTTCGGAAGTATAAGTGGTACGTTCATAAAAATTTGTACAGTATTTATGCATACTATGCTAATTAATTACTGAAATTTATAGCTTACTCCGAGCTATTTTCGAATAGTTATGGCCAAAAAGCGGTTTTTTTTTCGACCCCCTTCTTGTCGTTCCCCAAATGCATGAGTGATTTAATTTCAATGTGGAAATGTCCGGTGAAATCTATATTTTGTATGACTAAAGTTAAAGAACAATTGATCGCTTATTTTGCGATGAACGGTAGATTTTTCTATGAATCTCAAGTGTTTCCATTATTTTGATAACTACCTGTATGTCTGTGTCCCCATAACTATCTTCCCACATTATCTAGTGTGCAGCTGTTCTTTAATTTTTTTAATTGTTTGTGTTCTTTTTCATTTTGTTGTAAAGGAAAGTAATGCAGCAAGATATATCTATATACATATATTAAACAAACACTGCTTTTTTGATCATAACCTTTCATGTTGTTTAACTTCTGTACAGATTGCTTCTCCCCTTTTCCTGCCTTCCCGCTCCAAACTTCTATTTTTTTTATCATCCCGCCTAACCCCATTTCAAAGCCGTAGTCTCTACTGATGTCTGGTAGTGTTTCAGTTTGTTCTGCTTGTTACTCTTTCCTATTAGCTCATGAGCTTTGTCCAATAAGAGAAAGGAAAGGCAGTGATGGGGACTGACATATAACCTGATACTTTGATTTCTTTTCAGTTTTGTGTGAAAATAATGGGAAAACATTATGAGAACAAGGGGAAACAGTGCTATTTTGCTGTTTGCTATGATCTTGGGGCGAACCGTTTCTTTTCTTCCTCCAAAATTGAAGATTGGTGCTGGGGGAGGGGATGAAATGAATCATAAGTTTAAATTCAGATATTGAATGGAAGTACACTTTGTGAAGGTCGGATTGAAAAAAGAAACACTTCGTCTGAAAAACAATATATACCTAGGGGGAAAATAATCCTCAAATCAATCCCCAGGTGAGACGTCATATTAGTGTAGCGTTAATGGTATATTTGTGTGGGGGAAGGGTTTTACTTTGCCTTGTTATAAGGAAACCCATTTACCAACTTTAAATAAGTTTACTGTTCATTTTGTATCAAAAAGGTTTTTTTTTTTAGCATTTGAAACAGTTTGGGATGAAAATGTTTAAGTCAGGAAGGAAGGGAAGGGGAGCTGACCAATTTACAAGTTAATGCAAGCTCACTTACGTAGAGTAAAAATAATAGTCAATTCAATCCCCAGGTTAGATGTCATAATAGTACAGCGTTAATGGTATATTTGGGTGGAGGAGGGGATACTTCGTCTAGTTATAAGGAAACCCATTTACCAACTTTAAATAAACTATTCATTTTGTATCGGAGTTTTTTTAACATTTTGAACAGTTTTGAATTAAAAAAGAGTGGTTGTGCGGTGGAGGAAGGGGTGAGGGGGTGAACCTGACAATTCTATAAGCTCATGCCAGCTCACTTTAAACATTCATGCTTGTTTACTACTTTTTAGACCATCACAAGCAAGATAACTTAGTATTTAAATAAATAGAATCTAAAAAAAAATTTTGAAAATTTTTTGAAAAAAATTCATTATGTTTTTCGAGAAATTTAAATTTGTAATTTAAATTTCATTTTTTGAAAAAGAAAATTTTTATCAAATTAGTCATGTTGCACATCAGATTAAGCGGCAACTAACTTACTTTAAAATGCCATTAACCAAATTGTTCTATCAATATTTGGTGCCGAGTTATGGTCCCTTTTACGTTCCCTTATCCATGGAAAAACGAGGTTTTTTCCAAAGTTCAAAGTCTCATAAATGAAGAAATAATAGAGATAAAAATCTAAAAATTGAGAATTTTGATTACCTCAAGGGGTTCAATTCATGAGCCAAATTTGAAAGAAATACAAAAATGTAAGGTAAAAAACGTTGAATCGCTTGACATGGAATGGACCCATAAAGTAATGCTTAAAAAGTAGAAATTGTAGTAAAACCAACTAATACCAATTTTTATTTTTTCTGGTTCTGTTAAGTTAAAACATTCTAGAGATTGTAAAAGTGCAAATTCTTAAAGTGATCGAATCAAAAATGTAATCAAAGCTTATCAAATGATCATTATATTGATCCCTAGAAATCTGGGAATCACTCATATGTACTATGTAAAACATAATAGTACTGAAGTACTGCTCAATTTGTGCATAGTCTGCTACAGTTCAATGATTGTTTAAAATTGCTTGGGATATTTAACTTCTCAAAGAATAAGTGTAAAAACAGGCACATTAGAAATATTAGTTTTTCTTAATTGCATTATAAAAAAAATTATATATAATGCAGTATTTAATTTTGAATGCTTATTTTCACGTCTTTTACTCACATTATTTGCCTATATTAATATACTGTGCATGTTCTGCATAAAGACCCATACAAAGTTTTTTTATTTCTGTTTTTTTTCTTTGAATGATTGTATTTGCAGCTGAAAATACAATTTTGAAATATACTGCACAATTTTCATAAGTTATAAACTCTAAAGTTGTAGTTGTGAGTAAAATGATAACTTACAATTAAATCGTACACATTATAAAATATGTATTACGTGTATGTTTGGATCTGAATGTGTATATCTATATATAGCAGTATGCAATATAAGGTCGCTATAGTTACGTAATGTATGCACTTTAATTGCGAAAATTTATCTAAATGTCTTTTTTTCATAATCACCCTTTTCAAACAATAATTCAAAATAACTATTCAAATGATAATAATCGTATTTAAGTTCATACTGCACAATAGTTGTAATTATCATTGCAGTCATTTAAATAATATTAAATAAAAAATCATATTTTTTAATTATAAAGCTACTGCCGCAAATGAGTTCTGAGCCTGTAATTAAATCGTAATCGGCATCATATCATGATTATTGTAAGTTTTTTAAGTGCTGTAATCGTTGCAGTAATCATAATTATGCTTTTTTAGAGGATCATAATCGTAATTGTAATCTCCTATTTTTTACTCATAATCTATTAAATTTTCTCATAATTGATTCCAAGCCTGCATTCTACTAAATAAATATTTCAATTTTCATGTTGAATTAACAAAATTTTGAAATACATTTAAAAAAAAAAAATATGTATAAATGGAGAAAAATAAATTATTATTCTAAGAAAATGAACTATCTCTGAACTTCTATTGAAAAGTAAAAAGCTGTAAATAATAAAGAAAAGTGATGGGAAAATCGTTGTACCAATTGCTCCCTTGTCTGTTGGCAATTTGAAATATTCATTTCAAAAATTATCTTAATTTTGGAAAAATTTTGTTATTTTTAAAAATATATTTTATACTTACTAGGCACATTGAAAATTGATAACACCGAAAAAAGTTTTATTCAAAAGGTAAGTTTTTAATGCATATAATAGTTGATTGCTAAAATAAGAACCTAAATTTTTAAAATAAACTAAAAGTTAACATTTTAAAAAATATTCAATTATTTGATGTGTTGACTAAAAGTAGAAAAAGGGTTTGCATATGTTTCTCTGTCACCAGAAAGTCATGTGCTAAAAGTAAATTCAGGTGAGTTAGAAAGCCAAAATGGTACATTCAGTTCCTTCTTTTATAGTCATTCACTTGTCCACTTGGAAGTGGTAAAAAAAAAGTTCAATTTTATTCAAACACGAACTTGTCTTAGCATAAATCCTCTGAAGCTGTCATAAAACACACAGAATTTCTTGATGCACTTCTGAATTAACATTTATGTAAACAATACACAACCCACCGGGGTGCCCCCATGCATGCAGCTCCATCCATGACAGAAATGATAAATGTTTTAAATACTTCTTTAAAAGCACCTTTTAAAACCCTTTCCACTCTAATTTCTTTCTGTAATCTGGCTTTTCACTTTTAATAAATATTAAGCTGTAAGCTACAGTTTGTGTCAGATAGTGCCTGACATGTGAGCCTGTAGTGATATTTATGTTCTGCTACAACAATGCAAAGGATTAAGTAGCCAAATATATATGTCTTGATTCCCATGGGGCACATAAAACATGTTTTTATCACAGAAAAACTTTTTCCAGTCAATCTGTACTGCAAAATAGGCTTTGGTTCTATCATTTCTGTAAGTCTTTTCATTTAAAGATAAGAATGACACTGGTCTTTGGCACACATTATCTAAAACCTGATTTGTGGAGTCTTCTCAATGCAGATTTTGGGTGCTTTTACAAAAGAAATGCAATGTGACCTGGCTTGTTACCAGGAGTAGGGACTTTTGATAGCTGTCATTTGTATTAAACTTGCAATTACCTAACATATCCTCTGAACCATCCCGCTTTGCACCTTGTAGGAGTCTACGTGATTTTTTTTTCACTTTTTTAACCTTTTGGATCCTGGCTGTTCACATAGAAACTTTTCTTTCGACCCAGGTAGTACGACAGTTGAACCACAGATTTCTTTTCCATTGAAAAGAGAAGGTATAAACTGTCGTACCAGACGTATGAAACCTTGAAAAAATCCCAGACTCCAAAGGGTTAGAGTGAAAATTTCAACCCCGTCCTCTAAAGAAAAAAGACTTACGGTACAACATGTGTACCACCCGGTTCCTAAAGGTTAATAATGTTTTATTTTTTACTGAAGTTTCTGGTTTTGGGACCACTTTAAGTTCAAAAACTTATTATTAGAACATATTCCTCGAAGCTCTACTTTTACTTGTGTGAACACATCATTTTTTTTTATTTGAATAAGAAATTTTAAGTTACTTTTTGTCCCATATAAAGCCAATTCTAAACTGAAATCAATTACTGAACTACTTTTCATTTTCCAGGGAACACACTTTTTTATCCTGCACCTGTTAGTCTTGCTGCTGCTCCCTAAAACAATAGGAAAATAGTTGCATATTTTGATTTTTTGAACCATTTTTTCCCATATACAGTGAAACTTGGGTATAACAATCAACCTGCCTATAACGATATTTTCTGTGATCCGGACAAAATTCTTACTTCTCCAATGTAGTTTCAACGTGCATATAGCAATAATCACATTTTTGATGCACCTGTCTGTAACTATAGTAAATGCTTTCAATCAAACTAAACTTAGTTTATTCATCTTCATGGATTTTTCTATTAACATCTGCATTCTGAATAGTAGATAACAAAAGATGGAATCACAGTGCTAAGAAGTTTAAGACAAATGAGGGGAAAATCTAAACTATTGACTTCAAATTGATAAAGACTGAAAGTGTGTTGATGTCGAAGAAAGCATTGGAATTTCTGTGTCAACCATGGCCTCAATTTTATAAAAAAAAAAAAAGTTTAAAATGTTAGAAAAAATAAGGGAGACACTAAACAGAAACATCTGAAAGTCGCCATTAAAGGCAGTGTTGGACGAACTTAATGAGTAAAAATGTTCCTTATGCTGATAGTAATGAAAATGTATATATACCTCTTCAATTTTTATTTTTGCTAATTATAAAACTTGCTAAATGATTAAATAAGCTATGTTAAAATTGTCATTTTACTTTTATATATTGCATGATTATATGTACTGAATATTTAGGGGAGAAATTTTTGCATAAATGTTCAAAATCTATCATGTCCCAACAATATCATTGACAGGTTTTACTATATTTCAATTTTTAAATGATCCTAATATTTTTGAAGTAATTAAATGATTGTATAGCCATTAAAAGCATGTTAGTACACAGTATGCATATGGACACTATATACCATTGAGCCCATTCTTTTTTTCATTATTATAATTGTTTGAATGAAGTTGTGCAGTTGGAACATAGCTAAATAGCACAAGATTCAGCTGAGTGGTTTAAACTGTACATGTTTATTTAATAACAGCTGAAATAGGCTTCAAATTTATTTTTCCTTTTTGTTTAGAGAATAAAGTTGTATAATCACAATCTCATCTCTGCTGATTTTCAAATAGCATCTGTAGTCTGTGAACGCCTGATCAAAATTATAAAATTGGATCAAAATTGTAATAAATTTAACCGTTTATTGCATGAATTAAAATTTATTTTGATAATATGTATGAATTTTAAAATGCTTGATGTAGTTACCCTATGTTTCAACATTCAAAAATGACAGTTTGCCACTCCGAACAATTAAACAAGAATTTTCTTATCCGCTTTTGCTCTTTTAAGTCATGTTTAGATTTATCATCTGGTATGAAATTATCTTCAGTTTGTGTGTGTGTGTATGTATATTGTCCTTTTTTTTATTTATTTACAATATTACTTAAAAAAATGGTTTTTCTATGTAGGCTGATGACTTAGCTTTGTCATTTGGAAGTAAAAATATTCAGACATTTGTAAAATCAAGAAATAAACAAGGACAGTTGAATCTGAGCTCACTTGAAAATATTTCTGTGAAAAGCTTAGATGAAGGTATATTCTTAAATTATAAATGTATGAATCATATTGAATGATTGTAATTTTATATCTAATTGATCTGTTGGAACAGTATAATCCTTTTCAGCAACAGCACCCTACCTTTTGATGTGATTACCCTTTAGTTAGAATTGTCATATAGCATGACAGAGGTGTTTTCGTTCCTTGACAGGAGATAGAACCTTGTCCTCTAAGTGAAAAAAAACTGTCCTAACCAATAATCTCTAGACAACATAAGATGGCACGGTAGTTAAGGTTTCTTAATTTGCATGGGAGCTCACATGATGTTAGTTCTTGCTCTTTATTTGCATCAATCAGTGTCATACCTAGGGGTTGGCTGGAGTATCTCTTCCTAGGGACATAACAGCAAGAGGGGCAGCAATTTACCAAGATTATCTCAAAAAATTATCATTTTAAATTATTACTTTTATTTTTTTTTTCAGAAAAATGAGCCAGAAAGAGCTAGAAAAGAAAAAGAAATGATCCCTGATGCTCGAAAGAATGAAATATTTTTAATGTATAGCACATTTTCCTGGGTCAGTTTAATGATTCTACGTAGCAGTGGCAAATCTGAAAGGGGTGACTTAGGTCTTTTGGGGGTACATTATCCCACATTTTCGTGAAAGGGGCTCTTGATGGAAAAAGAAATATTTAAAAGCATTTTCCAAGTAAAATACAATTATCAATTACAGTGTTAGAAATAAGCTGTCAGCCGTGACATTTTGGAACTAATATTTTTGGTTTGACGCCTAGATTTGTAAACCTAGGTTAAAAAATTAAATGCCTAAGGTTGCCTAGTTAAAAATTAAATGCTTAATTAATGCCTAGGTTGCTAAATTAAATGCCTAAAATTTTAGACTGCATCGAAGCTTTTCTTTTCAGACTCATCACAATTAAGAAAAAAAATTGAAACTAATTTTTAAATACTATCAACTTTGTCTTTGTAAAAAATCATTTTATTCCACATTTTTTACAGACTTTTAATACTGTACTACAAAAAATCTACATCATTTCTATTTAATAATAAAAAAATATTTTTTTAATTGTTCACTTTAAAGATTAGAAACTTATCCTAGGTTTCATTATGACATTTAAATTCCTATTTCTAATGTTGATCAATTAAAATTTCAAAAGAGAGAACTCCTCCCACAAAGATCACACAAAACTGTATTCTTAAATCTTCAGCTTCAAACATTTTTGGGGGAGCATCTCTCTCTCTTTTATCTATAACACTAGAGGTGGTCGTAAATTTTCTGAAAAGAGCAGCTGAAAACTCCTCCCTCTAACATTATTGAAGGTCAGATAAAATTAATTTTTGAGCTTTTATTTTGAATAGTTTTGCAGAAGCCCTCAAATCTCTTCACTATTTCCTAAAATAGTCTAATACTGCATTTTTCAAGGAGAGAACCTCAGATAGATCCCTTTCCCTAAAAAAGTCAAATATAATCTACAATTACATTTTAAGAGTTTCAATTTAGAAAAATTTAAACTAAAGATGCAAGGGCTCTAGAACCTTTCCTCTCTGGACACTTACCATTGACTAAGATCATTTAAAATTGCCTTTTTGAAGCTAAAATTTTGCCTGATTCCCTTATTTCTGAGTTTTACTTACGATTAAGTACATATTTCTAATAACTTGGATTTAGATTTTGTATTTATTTCCATATCTCCTCTGAAACAGAAGCTGAATTCACTCTCTATAATTAATATGCATTTGACAAAATTAAGGGGCCACAGAGTTCCCCCCATCCCAATACAGACTAGTTTTTTGCCCTCTCAACAGCTATGCATGAAATAAGGTCCCAACTAAAGTTTTATTTTTTAATATATGCTTTAATTTTCAAATTGTAATAGAATCCTTATAGCTTTAATTTTTATTTTACATTTTGTTTTAAACTTATTTTTTCTTAACAAAAAGTTTTAGTGTTCCCCTTTGGGTAATTAACTATTGTGGAACTGAAAAATGTAACCAGTACTCAAGAACCAATTGTGATGTTACATTTCATAATGAATAGCTAATGTTATTGATCCTAATAAATTTATGAAATGCTGTGTGGCAGTGGCATCCCTAAAATTCACTAGGGGCTCAACCCCATAGCCACTGGTAACAATGTTTACAAATTAAGTGGTAAAGAGCTGAGCTCATCAATATTTGGCTCTAGAGCCCATCAGTATATCAATTTCAAATTCCGAAACTGATAAAATAGTCATTTTATGTTTAAATAACACTTCTCGTTCATAGAGAAATATTTGCACCCTGTAACGTAACTGGGTTCACAACTAACAGCTTCGTGCTATGCCTGAAAGTTAAACACTGAACAGTTTTCAGTAAAGAGGTTTACCATTTTTATAACCTTAGCTGCCGTTTTTTCTGCAGTACTTGGACAGCATTCCAGTACTGCTTTTCTTTGAAAATATTTTCCTTTCATGTAATATATTTTGCATTTGTTTTTGACTAATTTATCTATATAAATACAAATACATTTATGAATTTTTAATTTCTTTATGTGCCACTTGTGTATGTGTCTAACATACTGTTGATTTTATGACATTTTTCCTTCTATAAGTACTTGTATGCTGAATAGGAGTCTGCTATAAGACAATATCAAACATTCCGGTACTGAAAATTTGAAGTGCACCCCGATATACGTAGCTTAATTTCTATTTGAAACTGCTTTCTTTTTTTCCTCTCTTTTGTTCACACTTTACATGTGAATATATGTTCTGTAGAATATAAGACTCTTGCACTTTTTTGTTAGACTAATAAGCCCTGACAGTAGTAGACCACCTTTTTGAACTCAATGTATATCAAAAATTTAAAAAAGGAATTATTTAGTTTGGCATTTAGGTGCTCAAGTTGAATCCTACGTATTGGTGTTCTGTGTTGTTTCGATTATTTAGTAGACATAATAAAACACTACTCTAGTAGAAATTTTTACAAATTACTTAATGACGCCAATATACCATAACTACAATTACTCCAATCAAACTCATAACTGTGCTCATTATTGATTTGTACATGTATGAGTTTTTCAGTGCAAATTGTAAATTGCTTTCAAGTCTGCATGAAAAAGGCAAATTGGCTACAGTTTTACTATTTTTTCTTTTTAGGTACTTTTTAAAATTTTCTGCTTGCTATTAATTAAATTCTGCTTGCTTAAAATTTTTATTTTTACATGCATTTATTGGAAGGTTTAAAAGCAATGACTGCAGATACTCAACAAGGGACTGTGCCATCTATTTTTCCTCAGCCAAACGAAAGTGCTACAGATGTGTCGCAAATTTATAATCTTCATGATAGTATCCTTTTTAAGTGAATTAAATACTTGTTTTCCTCTAACGACTTTTGGTCTACAAAAGTTCGATCTATTTTGAAGATTAAAATCATTTTCGAAATAACTTCCACTATTTTTGTTAAATTTTAGGGATGGACCGGATAGTGATTTTGTCGGATATCGGATCTCCGGTGGCTCATCACAAGCCGGATATCCGGAATTGTGCCACCGGATATCCTGCGGATATCCGGCATTGCAATTACATTGCGTGTTCCCTTATTTTTATGCAATGCAGCTTCAAAACATTAAGCAGCTTTCAAAACATTGTTTCTCGCATCATTTCTTTAAGAACATGTTAAGAGCAAGAATCTGAGAAACTGTCACGCCTAGCATTATGGTGTGATTCATGACCTCTCAGATTTTCTCCCAAAAATTACCGTATGTTTATTATCTTATTGAAAGACCAAATCCAGAATGTTTTGCTCTAAAGTTGAGTTGTTTAGTTTTTATGGATCCCTAAAATTGAAAGTGCGGCATCAAAAACTAAGCGGATTTTCAAAACATAGAAGTTGCTGTGAGGTAAAACTCTTAACAGAAACGGTAAAACTCCAATTTTCTTTTTGTATATGGAATATAGAAGGTTGAAACTTTACAAAATGAATGTTAGATTTGTGGTAAGTTGTTGCCGTAAGGTCAGTGAAGGCCCTCAAATCAAGGCATTTTTGATGTTTTTTAGCGTTTTTGAGGTCCAAAAACAGCTTGTACATTTCAGTTGGCACGGCAAAAGTGGTATCGTTTGAAAGACCAGTGTAAGCACTTTAAAATAATGTATAAATAACCGAGGAAAGTTCAACGTGCTTTTAGTTGCGTAAGGCAGAAATATGAAAAATGTCACATTTTACCGATATTCAAACGGTCATAACTTCCTCTGCCAACAACATATTGAAATATTTTTTTTGCCAATGTCATACTCTATTCTTTGTCTTAACAGAACAGTTGAGTTCTTTCAGGCGAAATGTGAGATTTTTTTTTACAAAAAATACACAGGAAAAAATACATTTTTTATAAAAAATATTTTCACATTTCGCCTCAAAAGACTCAACTGTTCTGTTAAGACAAAGAATAGAGTATGACATTGGCAAAAAAAATATTTCAATATGTTGTTGGCAGAGGAAGTTATGACTAGGAATGGACCGGATATCCGGTAACTATCCGGTATCCGGCCTATCCGGTTGATATTTTAAGTATCCGGTACTTCCGGATATCCGATCCGGCTGACTGCCCCGGATACGGATATCCGGAAGATTTTTGCAGGATATCCGGCAAAGTATCCGGTATTGATGTGGGAGATATCCGGGATTGATGTGAGGGTTATCCGGTATGATGTGAGGACCTAATTGAATATTTTCTTTTTTACAAAAATCCCAGTTAAAAAATTCATTGTTTGATAAACCTTTTAGATGATGTAATTACATTTCATCTTTCCTTTTTACCAATTTTTGCTTCTAAAACAAAAATTATATGTTATTTCTTCGACTTTGTACTGGACATGGAAGCATTCTGCATATTTGATTTTTCACAATTTCCAGATAAAGTATGATTGTCTTCAGCTTTTCAAAAATATTTTAGTTAAAATATTTAGAAAGAAAAAGCTACAAACCTTCAAGGATTAATGTGCGACAAAAGGTTGAAAAAAACTTACGATCATATCGTTAGTTCATAAAAATTAATCGCAGTAGCTTTTAATATAAATTCTCAGATTATTTTATTTATTGAATTCTTTTATTTTTAGTTTTTGTACTTCTAACAAAAATTGCGATCTATTAACACCCAATGATGTTGTAATTAGATATTTTTTACTTTGCCACTATTATTGCTTTATTATAATTGAAAATAACATGCAATAAATAACCTATCTAACATTGGCCGGTCATTTCAGCGAAAATGTTACAAATCAGTCCCGATTCTTCAGAATTTTGGTAATTAATTTTAATATTTACCACCAATTAATTGTATTTTTTAATTTGTTCTCCATCTAATTGTGTGTAACCAAGTATTACTTATTTAGGCATAAGCCATTTATAAAGGACTCAAAAAAAAAAAAAAAATCTTTGGCAAAAGAAAGAAAAAATGATCTGCCCCAGCTTTAAATTGCTAGGACTTAAAATGCAATTTCAGATTAAGCTGAAATGCAACAACAAAATCATTTGCAATGCACAGCACAAAAATTCTACTGACACCCTTTCTGCTGATTTTTTATGTTTCAAACTGTCAACTCTTGTTATAAGGGTCATTTTCAAAATTTGCATACATTTGCAGGGCGAGGACTCAGTCACCTTTCTCACCTTTAGTCACTTTTTGAAAATTTGGTCACTTTTTGTCACCTTTTGGAATTGTTGTCACCTTTTTAAACCTTTCTTGAAATGTGTTTTTAGGGAAATCTATTTTTGATAAATTAAATTTTTGAAGAGTATGAATATTCTTTTCCTAACCTGAAAAAAAATGGAATTTTGGAAAAAAAAAATCTGTCCTTCAACCATTAAAAAAAATGTTTCAACTGTGGCTCATTTACAAAACAAAGCCTTTAGAAGCACCTGTTTAAAAGTTTCAAAAAACAGGTGCACATTTTCCAAGGATACTTGGCAGTTCTTATTCTTTTTTTTTTTTTTTTCGTGAAACAAAATTCGGTTGGTGATTTGCATAGAGATGGGATTTTCACTCATTCTCTATTGTCAATACTTTTTAGTGAACATCTTTGTATTTACAGAGAAACAAGAAAAAGAATGCGGATGATTTTGCAATGAGCTATTAAAAATATGAAAAAAATAAAATATGTTCATTAAATACATCGTCATTATCATCACTTCATAATTTCAGGTATAAATTTAATTGATATTTAAGAAAATTCTTTGAACATAACTAGGGGTGATTGTGCTCTAGTATTTAATCGGATTTCCGGTATTTTCATGATCGATTCTAGTATTTTCATGTTCGAAAATACCCGAAATAAAATATTTTTAACTATGCTTTTATCTTCCCACCTCAGGAATTTTTTTGCTTTTTCGAATTTCCGATGATTATACCGATAATTTTTAATAATATTCATCGAATATAAGTTTAAGATGCCATTCTAATTGTTTTTTTTGCTTTAATAAATTATTTTAATTTTTTTTTTGATGCCTTCATTAAAAAAAATATGAGAATCGAATTTTTCTCATTTTTGATGCTTATTATCCTTAGTTAGAAGACAAATGAAATGGATATACTAAAAAATTACAAATTTAAAATATTCGAGCGAAATTCTACTTCTTTTATGAAAATCAAAATGTCAAAGTTAAAATTTAAAGATCTGATTAAGTTTTATTTTGCTTCAATTATGTGGATAGTAAAAATAGTATGTTTATCGTAGAGTTTCTGATTGTAATCTGAAGTAAGTTTATTTGAATTATTTTCTATGCCATTTTCATACTTTTAACGTCTTAATTTTGAAAATTGTGATTTTCTTGCGTTCTCTGTGAGAATCATATTTTGCATTTTCAATGCTTGCTATTCCTTGTTGGAAGGCAAACAAATAACATTTCTTTTTTTTATTTTGTTTAAATCATTAAAATAAAAGTTTTAAACAAATTCCATGCTCTTTTATAGTGTCAGATGTCAAAAACTTAAATGCTGAATCAGTGGCTGAATTTTATTTTGTTTCAATTATTTAAGTTTTTTAGCACATACATAATATCTTTAAATAGTGTTTCACTTCAGTATTAATAAATATGAAATCCTTGACTCAGGTCATATTGTACTGATTAGGAGATTTATGGGTACTGCATCTAGATCAATTCTTTTTCATATTTTCAGTGGCAAATGCAACTTTCATTACTTTATAAATATTTTCGCACAACAAACAGTAATTCTGTTAGACTTTTGCTTTCTCCTTAAAATATTTTTCTGGGGATAATTTGTTCAACACCAGTTCAAGAGTAACTTTATTGTTCATTTACAGTTTAATTAAATGCATACACAATATTTTGACTAAAAACTATTTGAAACTATTCGAATGTAGGAAATGTGTTGGTTTATGAGAGGAAATTAATTATTATATATTGTATGGTTATAAAATTAGGTGTGCTTAATTATGGAGCTTTGGTTTAAAAAAAAAAACAGTCCCATCCCCACACACATACACATTTTCTCTTTAAAACTTTCAGGTATTTTTTTATGAACTCACAATCACCCCTGCATCACATAGAGTTTACACTGAAAGTTTTTTGAAAATATGTTCTAAAATGGTTTCTTTTGTTCTTTCCAGCTCTATCATATTCATGTTCAGAATCTAAGTCTTTTGAAATAGTATGTAGGCTACTTTTGGTAAAAGTCAGAAAAAAGGATAATCGTTTTCTGCTTTTTTATTTCTTAACAAATTACTTTTGGTCACCTTTTAGTTACTTTTTTGTCACCTTTGCCTTGTTTAAAATTTGTCACCTTTCTCACCTTTTTCAAAGACCATCAGCAGTCCTCGCCCTGCATTTGCTGTCCGGAGGTTAAAAGGACGATTTTGAAGCATAACTTATATTTTAAATTCAATGCGAATAATTATTTCTTGCAAGAAATACCCTAAACAAAATTCTATCACTCAACAAATTTTTGAAATTTATTTATTTATTTTTATATAAGTCTTTAAAAATGAGAATCAAGGCAAAAACGCTTGTCCATTTCCAATTTTCGCAAGTTCAACTATTTTTTTACATATTTAATTGTATAAAAAAGTATATGCAACAAATTATTTTTATATATTGACTATTAATGTATGATATTCCTAATAAATATTGACAATAGTAATTTTTTTCATTAAGAAATGTATGAATATATTTTGTCCGGCAGTTCTTGTCAAGTCCGTTACCCTAAGATTATTTTAGCTAAGAAAGGTATTTATTGCAGTCAAAAGATGGTAACACGTATTCAGTTAACTTAACAAACTAGTGACGTAACTATTTCGTACCATTTTGTTTTCCTGAGTCGAGAAGTATTGCTGTGGCGTTTCGCACAAGATTTCTTCCAGGTGCGTATTTTTATTCTTTGTCAAGTCTGTTACTAAAGATTTTAGTATTAATTTTTACTTTTTCTCAACTTTTACCCCTAAATATTGTTTATTATACAACTCTAAGAAAATGCATATTGTTGTTCAATTTTTAAATTCGACAACCTTGCCATAATTTGACATTTTTGGTTGAAATGTCAAGTCCGTTATTGGTCAAATCCGTTACCAAATGTCAAGTCCGTTACCATAGTTTTTGATCAATACTTTAATGATCACAAACATCGTTTTAAGCTTCAGGGACGCAAATAATTTCAAATGAAGTTGGTTCTAGGAGCTATGATATAGTTTAAAAGTGAGATTTCATATTGATTTTGTATGGTAACGGACGACAATTTTCCTTGCAACTTAAAGTTTTACAACAGTATTTGAACACTTAATTATGCATCAAAGTGTACAACCAATTACTTTTTCACACACCTAAAATATGTGACAAAACATCTGTTAGTGATTCTAAAAGAAAATAGCAAGTTAAAAAAAATTACTTAAAAATTCTGAAATGTAAGCATATGGTGAAAATATTCTGGATTTGGTCTTTCAATAAGATAATAAACATTTGGTAATTTTTTGGAAAAAATCTGAGAGGTCATGAATCACAGGCGTGACACTCTCTCAGATTCTTGCTCTTAAATACATTCAAATTAGTTTTTAAAGCCTCTATTTTATTGTACAGGAGTAGCGCTACATATGAAATGAAACACTAGCATATTGTAATTTCTTTCTAAATTATGTATTTTTATCAAAAGAGACAAAACTTTAAAAGATAGAATTAAATATTTCTGTATGTACTCAAAGTTTAAACTTTTAATTATTCTTAATTTAAATTTTAGCTTTTCTGTTTCAATGTCATTTCAATAAGTTTCTACGTAAATGATACAGTTATTAAATATTTCACCAGTATTATGTAGACGATAATTGATTTACAAAAAAAAGAAAGAAAAAATTAGGCTCAGATAATCTTTTTTTTCAAATTAATACATATTTTATTAGAATTTCATGAATTTAAACTTCATTACAAAGTAACACATTTTCTTATTTCTAATTTTGCAGTAATATAAAGCAAAATTTTGCTTTGAAATTTTTTTTTTTTAAGAATAATACGTATGTAATTTTTCTAACATACTAGTTAAAGAAGAAAATATTAAAACAGGTTGTTAAAAGAAAATAATAATAAACTTATACTCAAATAATCAATTAAAAATTTTATATAAATCCAAAAAACAAAGGTACATATTTTCTGAAGATTCAAATCAGCAGCTTAAATATATTTTTAAGAGTTATGCTAAAGTTGTTCACTTTTTAAAAAACAAATGAGTAAACTTATACTTAAATAATAAACTTGAAATTTTACTTTAGTTCCAAAAAATTAAGATACATTCCTAAAAGCAGCAAATTATCATTTTAAATACATTAAGAGTCATGCTAAACACATTCACTTTTTAAAAAGCAAATAAATAAACCAATTCTTAAACAATCACCTCAAAATTTAACTTCATTTTGAAAAAATAAAGATACATTCTTTGCTGCAAATGTTATATTTATGGGTTATTCCAGCCAAAATGGTACAACTCAAGTCTCAATTTGTCGAGTTAGGTTTATCAAATGAAGTAATTTTCCCCAATTAATCGTTGTTTTAAAAATTATTCTCTGTTTATTTGTGCATAATAAAGTGTAAATGGCTTGTATATGAATCATTCATTAAGGGTTTTGAATAGTTTCTCACTTGTGTAACAGAGGAGACAAATGATGTTTGAAAAATATATTTCTAATCGTAAAGAAAAGTTAACTACAGAACAAGTATAAAATGAACTAAACATCCCAAATCCAATTCTGTCTGCAATTTTAAGAAAAAATATTTTTGCACCATTAATGCGACTGTAACAGAGTGGACATCCCACAGTGCAAATTAACTATCAGCAGCAAAGAATTTTATGCTTATCTTAATTGCTGACTATATAATTCAAGTATCAAAGTAATCACAGCAGATACATTACTTTTACTTCTTTTAAAAACTATCACATTGAATGCAATTGCTTATTTTATTTCTGAAAGGCTTGCAACAGAGTGGACAGTTTGAAACATAAAAAATCTAGGAACAAAGATAAGTGTTTTTCCAAGATTTTTTTGTTTACATAGATAAAAATCAGCAGAAAGGGTGTCAGAAGCATTTTTTGCGCTGTGCATTAGGGTGGGCCGAAAATGACTTTTTTTTTTTTTTCGATGACGAGATATGAGGAAAAAATGCCATTGGGGGCACAAAGCACTCACAAAAAATTTGAAATTTTTTGCACAATTTTTTGATCTGCCGCAATTGCCTTGAAGTTTCGGAAAAATGCTAATTTTTGATGTTTTTCGTAAAATTTGTCAAATTTTTTTAAAAATATTTTCAGTGATGGGTGTAACTTTAAAGGTACTATTAGGGGCACCAAGTTCACATAAAAAATTTTGAATTATTTTGCTTCATTTCTTGATCAGCCATAAACGCTTGGGGGGTTTCAGAAAAATTGCTAAAACTGGATATTACAGCAAAATTTGAAATTTTGTTAAAAATTATTTTCGGTAATGGGGAGAGCAAAAAGGCTCACTATTATCATTAAATTAACATTACAATTGAATCGTAAATTATATGTATTTAATTTGTCACAAAAACCGAGAAAATTCGGAAAAGCTTTTTTTTTTTAAATGAGCTAATTAATTTTTAAGCTTTATAAAAATTCTGTCCAAGTGTTGAGAGACAACTTAGAAGTCTGAAATGAGAAGTAGTTTATCAAATAATCAGCATTTTTATTATTAAAATTCGTTACAGTTACAAATTAGTTATTTATTACTATTGAATTTAAAAAAATGTGGTAACTGAAAGTACTTCACAGTTCTCAGCTTATTGCGCATCCAAATATCTTGCAAAATAATCCAGAACTCAACGCGAGGAGGTGGCTGCAAGAGTTCCACCAGCCCTCCACCTAAAAATATTATATTCACATTGTTTTGTATTCTTCATGCAACAAAGTCCTTCTTCGAATTAAACGTTGACATTTTAATTCTGGATTGTATCTTTTGCTCTGACGAAGGTATCTCTGTCTACATGGCCATATACCTGCATTGCCGCTTCTGTCACTACTTTAATTGTTCTTTTCACAGCTTGCGTATGACTTGGAAAGCGGACTGAAGCTTCATCTAAAACCAAGCCTGATTCTATGTTTCTCTCAATCTCTTCGAATGAAAGATTCTTTGTAATTGGAGGATCACTAAGATCTGTTGAGAGCCAGTCGATACCGTCGTAGTACTCAGTAGCCATAAAGTTCAGTTTTAGAACCTGAAACTGTTAGTCTCCTGATCTCTTTCTTCTTGAAAGGCGGCATTGTTTATTCCTTCCCCATGCTAATATTCTGAATTTTTTTTTTTTTTTTTTTTGTTTTCGTCTGTCGCCATTGCTAATAGTATAGTCTCAGGATGGCTATGGTATGCATTTCTTTGAACCACCGAATGCACTATCGTTAAGTCATCAGAGAGGAAGTTTGAGAGTAGAATGACGTAGTACGAGTTTATGCGCAGAGTATGGTTCGCAGTGAGGAAGCTACCAGGGTGAGCAGATGGACCGAGACATTTGTGGAAAATTGTTCTACTCTCAAACTTTGTCTCTGATGACTTAACGATAGTGCATTCGGTGGTTCAAAGAAATGCATACTATAGCCATCCTGAGAATATACTATTAGCAATGGCAACAGACGAAAACAAAAAAAAAATCAGAATATTGGCATGGGGAAGGAATAAACAATGCCGCCTTTCAAAGAAGAAAGAGATCAGGAAACTGAAACAGTTTCAGGTTCTAAAACTGAACTTTATGGCTACTGAGTACTACGACTGCATCGACTAGCTCTCAACAGATCTTAGTAAGCTTCCAATTACAAAGAATCTTTCATTCGAAGAGATTGAGAGAAACATAGAATCAGGCTTGGTTTTAGATGAAGCTTCAGTCCGCTTCCCAAGTCACACGTAAGCTGTGGAAGAACAATTAAAGTAGTGACAGAAGCGGCAATGCACGTATGTGGTCATGTGGACAGAGATACCTTCGTCAGAGCAAAGATACAATACAGAATTAGAATGTCAACGTTTAATTCGAAGAAGGACTTTGTTGCATGAAGAATACAAAACAATGTGAATATAATATTTTTAGGTGGAGGGCTGGTGGAACTCTTGCAGCCACCTCCTCGCGTTGAGTTCTGGATTATTTTGCAAGATATTTGGATGCGCAATAAGCTGAGAACTGTGAAGTACTTTCAGTTACCACATTTTAATTCAATAGTAATAAATAACTAATTTGTAACTCTAACGAATTTTAAAAATAAAAATGCAGATTATTTGATAAACTACTTCTCATTTCAGACTCCTAAATTGTCACTCAACACTTGGACGGAATTTTTATAAAGCTTAAAAATTAATAAATAAATTGGATCATTTAAAAAAAAGCATTTTTTCCGAATTTTCCCCGTGTTTGTGACAAATTAAATAAATATCATTTACAATTCAATTTTAATGTTAATTTAATGATAATAGTGAGCCTTTTTTGCGCTCCCTATTACCGAAAATATTTTTAAAAAATTTCACAAATCTTGCTGTAATATCCAATTTTAGCAATTTTTCTGAAACCCCCAAGCGTTTATGGCTGATGAAGAAATGGAGCAAAATAATTCAAATTTTTTATGCGAAATTAGTGCCCCTAATAGTACCTTTTAAGTTACACCTATCACTGAAAATATTAAAAAAAAACTTTTGACATATTTTACGAAAACATCAAAAATTAGCATTTTTCCGAAACTTCAAGGCGATTGCGGCAGATCAAGAAATTGTGCAAAAAATTTCAAATTTTTTGTGAGTGCTTTGTGCCCCCAATGGCACTTTTTCCACATATCTCGTCATCGAAAAAGTCATTTTCGGCCCACTCTACTGTGCATTGCAAAGGATTTCGTTGTTGTATTTCAGCTTAATCTTAAATTGCATTTTAAGTCCTAGCAATTTAAAGCTGGAGCAGATCATTTTTTTCTTCTTTTGCCAAAGAATTTTTTTTTTGGGGGGGGGGTCCTTTATAAATGGCTTATGCCTAAATAAGTAATACTTGGTTACACACAATTAGATGGAGAACAAATAAAAAAATACAATTGCCAAAACTCTGAAGTATCGGGACTGATTTGTACCATTTTTGCTGAAATGACGATATATTATTATTATTAAAAATTATTCTAAACATGTTCACTTAAAAAAATAAATTAATAAACTTATATCTAAATAATTAACTTAAAGTTTTACTTAAATTCCGAAAAACAAAATACACTTTCTAAAGATGTAAATTAACATCTTAAATACGGTCGAGTCTCAATAGCTCATAGTCTCAAGGGACCGGCTAAAAGCTTAGAGTTATTGATAGTTCGAGTTACAAGCAGTTTCTACCGTCTTTTCAAGAATTTGGGACCAAATGAAAACTTTGAAATAAAGGTATGCTTGAGTTTATAAAGCTTCGAGTTATCGAGACTCGATTGAATGTTATTGGAGGTCATACTCAACATGTTCTCAAGGAGTTACGGAGCGACGTGACAGACGTGAACAGATTCTAATAGCAGATAAATATCTTTTCTGAAAGGAAGGTATTACAAAAAGAAAGAATGAAACAAAGTGCAAGATTCAAAATTTCTTTACACACATTCAAACTCTCTTACAAAAAAAAAGAAAAAACAGTGGCTAAGTTGCGACGATTCATGGGGACAGATGTTTACATTATCTAGAAGAACACTTTTGCCAATGTTAGATAGGTTATTTATTGCATGTTATTTTCAATTATAATAAAGCAATAATAGTGGCAAAGTAAAAAATATCTAATTGAACCATCATTGGGTGTTAATAGATCGCAATTTTTTTTTTTTTTAGATGTACAAAAACTAAAAATAAAGGAATTCAATACATAAAATAATTTGAGAATTTATATTAAAAGTTACTGCGATTAATTTTTATGAACTAACGATATGATCGTAAGTTTTTTCAACCTTTTGTCGCACATTAATCCTTGAAGGTTTGTGGCTTTCTCTTTCTAAATATTTTAACTAAAATATTTTTGAAAAGCTGAAGACAGTCATACTTTATCTGGAATTTGTGAAAAATCAAATATGCAGAATGCTACCATGTCCAGTACAAAGTCGGAGGAATAACATATAATTTTTGTTTTAGAAGCAAAAATTGGTAAAAAGAAAAGATTAAAAGTAATTACATCATCTAAAAGGTTTATCAAACAATGAAATTTTTAACTGGGATTTTTGTAAAAAAGAAAATATTCAATTAAGTCCTCACATCATACCGGATAACCCTCACATCCATTCCGGATATCTCCCACATCAACACCGGATACTTTGCCGGATATCCTGGAAAAATCTTCCGGACATCCGTATCCGGAGCGGTCAGCCGGATCGGATATCCGGAAGTACCGGATACTTAAAATATCAGCCGGATAGACCGGATACCGGATAGTTACTGGATATCCGGTCCATCCCTATTAAATTTTCTTAATTTCTACCTGGTATGAATAAACTATGTTTCAGAAACATGCCACAGAGCACTTGCTTATGGGAATTTGAATGCTGTGCTTGAAATTTTAATCCTCCTGCATCCTGTAAGTTTTTTCAATTACTTTGCTAAATGAAGGTATACACCAAAAAATATTTTAAAAAAATTTTCTGCGAATTAATCGACCAAGTGGCAGATTATGGCCGATTCATCAGTGCATCACTCATAAATAACATGAAAGTTTAAGTAACAACTAAAGGGATTTTTTTATCATGTTTTTTAAAAAATGATTTTCAAATATTCATTTGTTTTATTAAGGTATTCTTGAATTTCACATTTTTTGTTTTGTCCTTTCACTTTTAAGACAATATTAAAATTTTTAATTGCTTGAAAATCGGCAAAATCTTAAGATCCACGCAGCCACTTTTCCCAAGTTGTGAGAAATTCTGACCCTCTTTGTATGTGTATATTTGTGGGTGTGATCAATTTAATTTTAAAATAATTTGTTTCTTGTGAAAAGACAAACTGTACATAAAAAGATTTTCTACTTCTGTAATAAAATATTTATTGACATACTTATTATAAAGTAAAATTTATTGGACATTTTTCTTTTAAATTACCTGCTTGGATTAACCTAGATTAAAATCGTATGATGAAATATTTCTACTTCAATTTCTGTGTAAAAGAATTTAAAAAACGAATGCATTATGTTGTAGTTTTAAGATAAAATATGAATCATTTTATTATTTTCCACAAAATTCGAGCTTATAAATTACTTTTAAATCATCAATCTAAAAATGTCCTAAAATTTGACCAAAATTGTGTCCTTAAATTTTTGAAGATTCCTCTCCGACCCCTGTACTTAAGATACAGAAAGTTATCCGAAAGATTTTCTTGAATTAGTTACCATTATTGGACACATTTCAGACAAATTATCATTGTATACTTTTGTATTATTTTCTTGAACCTGATTTTCAGCTTTTTTTCAAATAGGATGAACCATGTCTACAACAGTAATGCAATAACTTCAACAAAAAAAGTGAATTAAAAGAAGCATGATCTTTTTTCTCCATTTCAGCTGTTTTGTCTTCAATTTTTCTTTAATGAACTTAACATTAAATAGTACTCCCAAAAGAAACATATGATGCTTTGGATGCCGAAAGTAACATGTTCCTTAACGCTGCCAGACACCAAATTGATCTCTGGAAACAGGAAAATAAGTAAGTTACAGAACTGAGTTAGTGAGGTTCTCTTAAATAATTATACCATTCTAAGGTTAATTTCATGGGTGCAAAACATGCTGTCTTAAGATGCAATTCCATCTTGACTAAATTACACTGATAACGGGACAGAAAAAAAACAATCGGGGGGCCAGCTTTTAATTTCCCTCTTTATCAGAATTGCATGGTCATAATTTATTCATCGCTGTGAGTTCTTTTGGACCCATCCCTTCTTTTTCCCATCACCAAAAATTCCCCACAATCTTATTTTTAGAATCTCATTTTTGAGAATCTGAATTCCACCTCCCATCAAACAACCCTCACTCTAACAATGTCGAAGATCTAAAATTTTGATTTTGGAGCTTCAATCTCAAAAAATATCACTTAGGATTTGTTCCTGAACCTTGTCTCTCTCATATCTCATGTCACCAGATATTGTCTACAAGCTCTTTTTTGAGATTTCAATTTCGAAAAAATTTTATGGGAGCACCCCCAAGGAACTATTAATAAAAGAAATTAAAAACTTTTTCGGACTTCCATCTTGAAAAATGGCAGGAAAAAGTCCCAAAACGATGTTCATTCTCCTATTGTTATTAATGATGGCCTGAAATTCAGTTTTTTTACTTCAATTTCCAAAACAGTTCCAGAAGGACTACTAACCCTTTCCTAACATTGTTGATTGTTTAGAATTTCGATTTTGGAGCATAAACTTTCAAAAATTGCTTTGGAAAAGTACCCGTACCCCTCCCCAAAGGTCATCAAAGATGTCTACTCTGCATACTAATATCACCATAGATAGTCTAAAACTCAGTTTTTAGAGCTAAAATTTTGAAAAATCACCCTCTTCCCCATTCCTATTTTTCCTTAAATACTACACTTACACTGGTATTCTCCACGCCGTTTTTATCGACGCTTAAGTATTAAGCGAGGCTTAACACGAGGCTGCAAATATAAGCGTATTCTTCACTCCGGCTTGGCGAAAAGATGCGTCACAACACGCTCTTTTTTAAGCTTCGCTTATGCCCCGACTCCGGCGGTTTAATCGTGGGTCAAGCGTAGATTTCCTTCCCATCATTCCTTTCTCGCAAACAAACATGGACGCCAGTGGTTTGGATCGTGTAGAACATTTTGAGTTGGCCGATTTGGACTTATTTGAGGAACAAGACTCAGAATCAGTTAAAATGAAAAGTAATTCTCTAACTAATTTAAAAAAGCCATTAAAATGTAGAATAAACCGGCAAATAAAAAAAGCCGTTAAATAACTTATTAAAATTGATCCGTCAAGTAAATATACAGAAATAGAATTGAATGCCAAGTTGTAAAATAGTCGCCAACAACTTTTAATATTTTCTTTATTTTTCTCCGAACAGTTTTCTTTTGGCAGCGGACAAAACGCAAGGGTTGCCGTAAATCTTAGATGGCCCAATTCTCGCCAAGTGAAAATTTTACTGGTCAGAAGATAATATGACGTAAAGTTAAGCTAGTAATTATTTTTTCTTAAAAACACGAAATATTATGTTTTCATTGAATGTTTATGACTTGGAATCTTCCCAGCAAAAGTACGGTGGAGAGTATAATTACTATGCTCAGCCCCTTAATGCTAGACAAAGACACCACAGAGCGCAACCACTTAATTATGCATTTATATCTTTCGTAACCTGTAAGACTCAGTAATACTTCTATTTCGATAGCTATAAAGTTGCTATTTGAGTCATCTTATTATTTATTTTACGAAAGATTCAAACAGAAGAGGAACGATATAGAAGCACGCTTCGCATAAAATGAGATAAGCAAACAAAATCAAGCGGTTAAGGATGCAGTTAACAAATAGAAAATGTCACGTGAGTCATTATAGCCAATGGCGATTGCCGTTTCATTTCGACTTCAACTAACACTCCGCTCTCTTAAGCGGCTCTTAAAACGACTTTGAGAATACGCAAAACATTTAATAAGAGTTTTAGCTTAAAACTCGATTTGGATAATTCAAGTGTTACCTCCGCGGTTAGATGGCATTGAGAATACGGCCGTTAAAACTATAATCTTACTGCTAAAAATAAAATTGAGCACAAACACCCCAATTTTGACACAAATCAGCAATATATATTTATTAGGTGTTTTTTATTGAGCACGCATGTACTCTAGGGATGAGAGAGGTACTCGAACGTTCAGTCTTAGAAGCAGGACCTAACTTGTAGCCATGGTTAATTGATTATCAAAAACGTTGTTTCTTAAAAATATTATTTGAGCCATATTCTTTCACTTAAAGAATCTATATTTAGCATGTTAGTTTTCTCTAAAATATTACTTAATATACTACATTAATTATCTTCACTTGCTAAGAATATGATGAGGGATATCAATGTCCTGTATTTGGAGAGGACACTGTGTTAGTCGTGATTGGAATGTGGTGGAAGTGGTATTGATAGATACAGAATATGTGTATTTGCAGTAGTAGCAATGGCATTGCAGTGAGCATCATCATGTGTTGGGACAAAGTATGCTCATAATGCTGTTTCTTTGAGTACTACTCTGTTTGCATTTTGCATTTGGTTCTGTCTTAGCCGATACGATCCTGTTCAGCAAGAAAAACTAGTCACTTTGTACAGAGCACAGTACAAGATTTTTCTTACAATCCTATCAAAAAATTGCTGGTCAGCTGCATATTCAACCGCTTCTCTAACGTTTTTTTTTTTTGAAGAAAATTGTAAAAAATTATCACATTTTTAAATTTTTTTAAAAGGTAACAAAATAAAATATGTAGGTTTTAAGCTGAACTTTATTTTCTAGAAGTGTAAAATCATTCAATTTCACCTGAGTTTTCTGAGGATAATAACCTACAACACATACAAACCCAAGAAACTCAAGGTAATCAGGTGAGTGGTTAAGTACAAAAGCATTGAAGATTCCTGGGGGATGCTTTTACATGCACTACATCTTTCAGTATTAAACTAGAATATTAACTACAGTTGAGTTTATTTCAAAAACCAGTCAAATGACAGAAATGCTAATTTTAAGAGAATATGAAATTATTCAATAGCAATTATAACTTTTTACTGAAAGAAATACATCTGAATATGTGCACATTTTAGTTTAAAATATTGCAATTCTTATCAATTTCTTTTTTTTTCTATAATAAACAGTTCAATTATGCATAGTAAATCTTATGATATATTTATTTTTAATTGTTTCAAATTGTGTTTCATTTAAAGCCTCAGTAAGAAAGTTTTAACGCAACTCCAAGTACTTATTAATTAGCAAATGAATCATATCTCTCTGGCCAAGGTTATAAATACCCTTAAAGATGTGGGAGAAGATTTTTTCTACTGATAGCTAACCGTTAAGTCATAATTCTCACCTCCAGATATGCTTCAAAATATCCTAGATATCCAATGTTATTTCTGTGTTTGATGTACTATACAGCACCTTTGTCATCAAAGCAATCTTGTTTTTTGGAATTCATCTAAATTACTAATAACTACTTATTATTTATATATGTCATAATTCAGTTTCCTGTATTACTTACCTAATACACTGTTATAAATAATGTTTCATATTACAGGTACTGTGAATTTGTTTTGAAGTTTTTGGAATTTAATTTGACGTCTATGAATGCACATAAAGCCAAGCTTTTATTGTACTACCATTACATGACCTGCTTTCTGAGGCTTACATACCTTGATTGGAGAAAAAAAGGTACCAACAGTAAATTAAATTTTAACCATTAACAGTTTTGCCCTAATAGCAATTATTTGATGCAAGATGGGCAGGGAGTAATTTACGAAAGTGGTTCGCCAGACCGGGCCCAACCTGAAAGAAAACATACAGGTTTTTTCTAGTGGTTTCACTTGAAAAATCATACTGTCCTGGTAAGAGTTTACAGCATATTGAAGACATTTATTTCAGAAATGAAATGAATAGTATAATTTTTTGATTAATACAAAGTCTAGAAATTGCCATTCTTTTTCCTGGACAGTTTATTAGAACTTAACTTCATATGGATTTCACATTTATTTATTTATGTAAATACTTAAGAGACCAGAATAAGCAATTATTTCAAGTGAATTTCATTGATTTTTTGAGATTAAAATTATTCTTGAAAAAAAAACCAAAAGTGTAAGGTTTTCATCAAAATCCCAAGTGTGCTGTTTTTTTTTTTTCCTACAAAGCCAAAGTTTTTTCAAGATATGATTCAGTGACTGCACTTGAGCCCCTAAATTGGAAATATTCCAGGGCTCGAAAATTATATTGCCCGACATGCCCGGGGCATGTAAAATTTATGATCGGGCATGAATCTTCAACCCTTACATGCCCAGCTGGCCATGTAATTTTACCATCAAATATTTCTTTCCTAAACTTTATTATTTCGTATTTTGGAAAAAAATTACCTTATATGTTAAGATAAAAATAATTCTTAATTCAGATACAAAATTGTTAATTTAATATTTTGTCTGATTAACACGTTGACTGCTCAAGTAGGAGATAATGATAATTTGTAGCACATTATTTTAGCTAACAGAATAGAATTTGAGTTAGCTTGTATGTGATTTGCTGTTTTGCTCCAGATTAGAATTTGTCTTTTACAATGACATTTATATGGATATTTGACTTTTGAGGAGGAGTGAAAGTAAAAGCTAATTGATAGGTACATTGTTTTAAGCCCAGCTCATATGCTACGTATGTTTTGTAGCTTGGAAATCAACGTCTTAACACTGTACGACAAATTCAAATGTTTTTATTCATAAACAACAAAAATAAAATTGGGAATGTAAAAATTTTATTCGGGCATGTACTTTTTAGACAGACATGTCCGCCAGGGCATGTAAAATTTTAAAGATTTTTCGAGCCCTGAAATGTTCATTAACAATTTGCTCTGTAGCATACTAGGGTGCATCTTATAATGCACTTTAAAAAATTTAGTTTTTTTATAGAGTACCCCTTTGCTCTATAAAAACACTCCTTTTGATGAAAAGTACTCATATAAGAGTTTCAGAGAAATTGAACAAAACTTTGAGGTTGCTACTAGAGATTAATTTGGTGTGAACAATAAGGTTTCCTTTATCTCTTGTCATATTTTTAATCAAATGAAATTGGGTTAGTTTGGGAAGAAACATAACTCAAATACCTGTTTTCCATGCATACAATGAATTAATAAACATTTCATAGTTATTGTGACATCTGATGTCAAAAACAAAAAGCGTGCAAAAGTTTAATTACAAAATTCAAATCATAAGCTTGTACTTTCAGACTTATGCATTTAAAAATTAGTCATTTTTCTATCCATATATTTTTTCTGTTTGTATTATAGAACAGGTAGTAGCTGGGGTATTTTTATTCTTTATTTTTATACCTCACTTGGCGCTGCCATGGGGTGCACTTGCACCTCCCTGACTTTTGAAAAAAAAATCATTAAAAAAAAAGGTACATTTTAAATTTATTTTAAAAACAATTATATATATAATTCAACCGCGGCGAGATGGCCGGTGTCAATCAAACGAAAAAACGAGTCCATTCCTTAAAATAGGTAGAATTTGTACCCATTCAAATTCCCCCATCAATTGTGAATCCCATTCCTCAATTTTCATCTGCGTATCACCCCTTCCTAAAAATGGACAATCCTGAAAAAATGAGGAGTCATAGGCCATCTCTGCGAAGTTGAATTATATTTAGTAAATAAAATTCCAATTCATTGTAAACAAAAGACAAAACTAGAAAGTGCATCATGAAAAATATTTTTTTCATGTTTTTGTCCATGAGTGTTGTCAGGGGCTTGAAGGCGATGCACTTTCAGCCCAAGATTTGTTTAAAAATCTATAAAATAAATCATGCAAAATATTAATCTCATATTTATGTCCTTGAGTGCAGGCAGAAAGCTGCAAGGGAATGCACTTTCACCTCCTATCTTTAAAATGTAATTACTATTAAAAAAATTTTGATTATTTTGATAAAAAATTTGAATTTTACAAAATAGTGGTAAATGTCATGCATTTTGTAATCATACGTCTTTTCTTTTTTCTACCATTTATCCTTTGCTGAGAATTGTTTAATTTTACGAAAGGTGAAAGATCAAAATGGTTACTTCAAAGGAATTTTAAATAGGATAGGTTATGAAACTTTCCCCTTGATCAGAAAATTATCATAGTTTAAACTTTTAGCATCTGTTATTTGTCATTAATTTCCGAAGCTCTTTAACATAAAAAAATATGCAGAGGAAAGCCCTGTTCCTCACGAAGCTCCCTAATACTTCCAAACTTGGCCAAGCATAGCTTTGAAAAGCATTGTTAGTACTTCAATTTCATACAATTTCAGTTTGGAAACCTCCCTCCCGCAATGTGTTAAATATTGCCAAAGATAACTTTAAAAATTTTCTAGGAGGAGAGCTTCTAAATCTTCCACCCTTTCCTTTAAAATTTCCAAAAACATAGTAAAGTTGTGTGTTTTGAACCTCAGTTGCGAGAAATTTCTGACAAGGAAGGGCTCTTAACCTTTTTCAGCATGTATATCTTTTCCCATGTATTATTAACTGCATACTCGCAACAAAAACCCTTTACTTGTATTAATATCTATTATATTAGTCAAAGTTTTACTTTTGAACTATTGAAGTTGTTATAAATATTACTTTAAATTAAAAAGAATGTTTATTTTAATAGCATTTTATAACTAATCTTTTTATTAATCGTGCATAAAATTTTAAAAACTTGAGAATTAATAAGTTGAATTGCTGTACTTTTTATACATAAAGTTCACCAATGTTTGGCTCCAGCTTGGTCAAATACAGCCATAAATTATCCTCAACAGGAGCCCTGTTTTTACCTGGCTACCTGCTCTTTCATTGAGAACTCAAAGCCCTTTTTTTTGGAAGGAAGTTGCTGTATGGCCAGGATGTACACATCAACATCTGCTAGTTCTTTATGTAACTTTTTAATATGAGACCTGATATCAATTAGCAAAATATTGCAACTTATTGTTCTAATGTAGGATCACACGATATTGCGGAACCTTAAATTGCAATTAAATTTTATCATTATCATTACAATTTTGTATACTTTTTGGTTGTTAGCCACATACCCCTTACATATTTTTGTTTATCCCGGATAAGAACCTCTGCTATGTAAATTCTCTCTTCCCCTATTATCATCAAATGTAGTATAGAAGTGCATTTTTAGACCTTCAATTCTAAAACATTTTCAAGGGAGAGCATCCATCTCCACTAATTAAGTATGTACATGTAACCAAGAATTGTTTTTGATTCTTCAATATTAATACAGTCGACGTTTGTTATGACAACCTCTCCTTATAAAGACTATCCCTATATAACGACCGGTGGGAAACCCCCCAACTTTATCCCAATATACTCTATATTCTACCTCTTATAGGGACCACTCGTTATGAGGACCTTTTTCTGTGGGACGGAGATGGTCGTTATATCCAGTGTCGACTGTAGTATTCGTACCCTTGAACTCTGATAATTCTCACGTCATCAAAGATAACCCAAAATGCATTTTTAGACATTAAGTTCAGATAAATATCCGAGGGAAGTTTCCTAAAAATCTCCACCCTTTCCTAAACATTACTAACTTTAGATACCTTAAAAATGTGTCGGATTTTTAAATGAATTTTTTTTAAGGAGACAACATTGAACCTCTCCAAACATAACCTGAAATTATAATTTTTTAAACACATCTTTTTTTAATATCCTAGCAGGGTCCCTTGTTAATGTTTTCCATTATTTCTTGATTGATTCTAGGGGTTGATTTCTGCATTAATCAGAGTATGCATCTAATTTTATTAAAGTAAACCATGTGAAGTATATTCTAAGCATTCCTTACTATAAACCAAGAAATGAAATGTCAAACTCTTATTTTTATTTGTAAATGGATGAATCAAATATTTGTGTATAAAAAAAAATGTTCGCAAATTTTTTGCACTAAAAAAAGTTAAAAGATTTTTGGTTCTGTCTGTTGTTTCCTTATTTTAATTTCAGAATTAATGTTCTTACATCTTATTCTAGATCCATTGCCTGAAGTTCCTAAACTTTTCAAGGAAGAATTAATGAAACAATTTGTTATAAACAAGTATGATCATTATTTATTGCTTTACCATGTATATCTTGCAGTTAGTACTTTATTTGTCGGGATTTTGAAAAAAATCTCTGCAAACCTAAATAGATTAAAGTAATAAAAATTTCTTTTGTTTTCAAAAACAACCTCTTAATTTTTTTTTTAATTTCAAGTATTATGTCCCCTTTTTTTGTGAAAAGTTTATAAAGTTTAAAAAAAAAAAAAAAACCAGGATTCAGGCTCTAGTCCCCATTAAATTATGTTTCAATAATATATTATCGATCTCTTTCTCTCTTCTAAATGAATATGAAGTGTCCTTTAATCTATTCAACCCATCAAAGTAAATACTTCTGGGAAAACAAGTACAACATAGTGGGTGGCAAAATTATCCCATCCACTGTTAGCTTTTGTTTATTCTGCTTACTGGCACTGTAAAAAGCAAAAAACAATAATGGTGTTTGTCTGTTTGGATAGACTCAAGTTACTACGCTACAACACAAAATTAAAGAGTTGAAATACATTTACATCATACCATACCAGAACTCTGATGCATGCAAGGATGGATTTTGATTCTGCATTTAGTATGACACGTTGCCAATGAATTCTCAATTTAGGATGCCACAGAAGGGAGGGTATTACATATCTACTGAAGAAAGTGAGTTATGAAGCAGCACCAAGCAATTTTAGTCTTAAAAAGGTAGTATTTAGGTAGTACTCCTTTTAGGCTATCTTTTGTCTAAAAATCTTTTATAAAGGCAGATTTCTTTTTTTCAAATATGATATGATGAAGAAATTGTGTGTTTTTCTGCTAATAACTATTTTGCCCACCACTCTGTGTTAAAACAATGTGTTGAGCAGTTTTTCTAGATTCATTTTTGGTTTATTTTAGTCTGCACTTGTATGGTCCTTGAAAACCCATGAAAACTGAAATTTACAATGTCAGTACTTTTGTTTGGTGAATCCTTGAAAATTCTTTCAAAATTAAACAAATATATGCAAACCTGTAAATCCGCCACTGCATATAAAAAGTTCGTTTCCTTATTTTTACAAATTTTCTTTCTTACTTCAAACTTTCAGTATCTTAACTCTGCAACTTATTTCGACCATTTTTGCAATGGGATGGATGCATCTAGGATTAACGGTTGTGAAAATAGGTCTTGCATATTAAACGCGGACAAGCTGTATTAGTGCAAGTAAGTGAATATGGATAATGGGGATGCACCGATAAGCAAATTGACTGATTAATTGGCTGTTCATATTCGGCCCATTAATCAGCTTGGCTGATTATCATTTTTACTACTATCAATGACTCAATCACTTTTTTTCTTTTAAAATTTCAATTTTAGTAATTCTAGTGATTGAATTATTTCTGAGAGACTATTTTTCTAACTTCCAAAATAATTTCAAAATTTCATCCAATTTCTTTTAGCTAATTTTCATATTATTGTTAAAATAAAATAGACATGAAAATTCAAATGAAAAGTGGAGGAGACCGGTAAGCATGCTAATTCTGGAGCACTTTTAATTTATATTTTATATTATTAGTACCCATTTAGTTCAAAACTTATTCTTTGAAAATTATTGAAAATTATTTCAGCATTGCATGTACATATTTATTCAAATTGTTAAAATTCATTTATTAAGAAATGTATATCAACTTTTGGGATTATTTTTTTGTTCTTTGTTCCGATAGTTTTGTATTTGTCTTGTTTTTTTCTCACTACACTTGTACTGCGTGGTTACTCTTGTGTTTGCAGAAAGTAATTTATCTATTGTTTATAAATATTTTTCATGGTGCTCAAGTAATTTTATTTAAAAATATTTTTTCCTCTGTAATCAGCAAACTTAGGCCGATTATAAATAAAATGAAATACTCATGTTTTTTGCATTCCAATTTAAAAGTCCTGTAACTTAACTATTCATAATATTGTTATGTTAATTTTATTTGTGAAGGTTATTTTTTAATATTTCATTCAGTTTAATGCACTTTTGAACTAATTGTTTTGCACACTTTCTTATTACATGTTATAGTAATGCATGCAGAAAATTATTTACTGTTAGTACATTTCATCATCATAGTTAATTATTGAAGGTCTCCTTTGAAAAATATTTTTAAAATATTTTTTCTGTCGATTAATCGACAAAATTTGGCGATTATAAATAATTGGCAAAAGGGCTAATTAATCGGTGCATCACTAATGGATAGTTAGGGAAAAAAATAAGTTATGAAAGTTTGTTTTTGATGAAAATAAATTTCTTTTTTGTGTGTGTGTTTGCTTGTCATTAAGAATAATGCTTGCTTTTCAATCGAGCTGTTTTTGTGATACTAAATTTTGGGGGAAGATTTCATTTATTAAGTGCCGGGGGAAAGTTTGAAGATCATTAATTTTTTTTTTATTTTGTAGCTTTATTTTCTTATGACTATCATTAAATTATTACTGAAGAAAGTATGGTGTTGTCAGAAAAGCAACAGGGAGAAATAATATATATGATTCTGCTGAACATATGTACAAAAGATTTGACTACTAATACAACAGAATAAATTTAAATTCCATTATTTTAATTTGTACTACCTCCTCTCCCCTCTTTTTTTTTTTTATTTATTCTCACCGCGAAAATACTTTATTTGTCAGCTTTTGACATTTTGAATCTGTTGCATACAACTGATCGCCATGGAGTTGAATGAACATTCCTATTTGTCCTAGGTGGTTCAATCCCTTATGCATATTCTTTTGAAATTTGCTCAAAACCTTCCTGTTTTGTTCATACAGCAATCAAAGCTCATCCAATATTTTTAAAATTTTACACAATACATAATTAGGTTAGTAAATAGTGTTTATTTTGAATCAATAGTTTTATTGGTTTACATTAAGATTTTCCTTGGAAACACCTACCTGGGGAAAATTTTTCACCATGGAAAAACATTTTATAATGAGCAACTTTTAATAATACTCGTATGCAGGGCCGGATTACTGAATAGGCAACCTAGGCAGTTGCCTATGGGCCCCGGGGTTTTAAAGGGGCCCCGAGAAATCCCGAAGATCTTTTTTTAACTTTAGATGGCACTGAGTTAACCCTTTAACGTCAGGTGTGCCGAATTCGGCACATACCTTCAGAATCATTTTGTCTCAGTAGCTAAATGAGTTATTCCACAATGGAACATTGTGACGTTTTCGGCACCATTCGTATCTACCGGCAGCAGGAAGTCTTTAACCCTTTATGCCCAAACCAAAAATATTTCTGAAAATTCATTGTTAACTTAATTTGGGACATAAAATGTTAAACGTTAAGAACATTATTTGATGCAATATGCGAATAGAAATTAAGTAAACGTTCATACTTCTATCCAACTTCTTTCTCATCACCAGGGCATAACTTCTACTAAAAGAGGTGTAAGATCCCAAAAGTACCCACAGCTGTTTTTATCGCGTGAATAGCATGAATTTCGCCTAAAATATTAAATTTCGTATGTGCAGGAGCTTTTACTCCCTAATGTAAACTAAGCCTTGCTAATTATTAACACTATTTAACCTGTCATATAATTAATCATTATGATTGATTATGTATTACATAATAACAATTTCAAAAGATTAAAATATATTTTAGCTATATGTATCCGTTATTCAAAGTATCATTTATCAAATCCATATGGTGAAGGGGCCCCCTCATTTCAAATGCCTATGGGCCTCCAAATCTTTAATCCGGCCCTGCTCGTATGTTTTTATTTGAAAAACCTAGTTATTTAAATGCTATCAGTTTAGTTTAAATTTGTAAATTTGCAATGCTTTTAAATATTTCATTTGAATTTTTTTCACCTTTTTTAACGTTAGGATTATGGTTTAATCTCTTGTTTTCTTTCCCAGGAAAATGTCTCAAACATTAAAAGATAAACTGGTCTCACATGCACTAATTCTGGTTTTGATTTTGAACAACTATTTTGTTGATGCTAAAATATTTTGTTCCAGTACTAAGTTCCCAATGATAAGGTATGTGTTTAATATTTCTTTTTATTAGTTTGTGTTATTCCCATCCCCCCTTAATCCTTTCTTTTTTGCTGTATTTTACTCTATATTAATTGTTTACTTCAAATGAATCATTGAACTTAATTTATTATAATACTTACAGTTAGATGTCGGAATACTTAAATACATGAAGGTAATTAGCGAATCAACATAAGAATTCAAGTTTCTTGGACAACATCTGATATGCAAATCCATTGCTATAGTTATGATGTTGGGGCTGCCCTGCTAGTTGAGCGCTGAGGGTTAAAGCTAAGACGAATTGGAACAATGTTAATTTCTTTTAATTTCACTAAAACTTAGACAACCAGAAAGTTTGCTTTATAAGCATACTTGTTACTTTGTTTTCTTATTTTTTTTAAGTTTTTCCTCTTGTTTAAGGTAATAAGACAAGTAAAAAAAATGTAGCTCTAATATGTGCAAAATAAAGTTGTAATCATCATTAAACATCAAAAGGGAATATTTTGTCAAGAAAATCAAAAACTTATAATTTAAAGTAAACACATTATTTTGAAGAACTCATAATATATTACATAATGAAGAATACATGAGAGGAAAAATTTACCATAGATGTTATGAGTAAAAGAAAACTACATTCAAATGTTTAAAATATAACTTTTTGAACTTGTTAATTTTGTGTCAATGCATGATATTTCACTGCAACTTTTCTTGACCATTGAGCCTTTAGCCTAAGTGTAAAAAGTAGTTCCCGGTGCTGTTTCCGAATTTTGAGCCACATTCGATAATTCACTTTAAAAATAGCTTTTCCAACTATGTTTCGCTTTATGTAGTTCTTCTATATTTTTAATGGCCTTTTCTGTGACATTTTTAACCCATTAACGCCCGACGTTTTTTTTCCAAAGATATCTTGTATACTGGTTACAAACTGTTTAATGGACAGGAAAAATAATTTAAAAAATATCATGTAAAAAATTTTTTTTAAAGGAAAGAAAAATCGTCCCTTAACCCGTTCGGGACGAGCGCCGTAAATGTACGACAGAGCGAGCTGCCCTACGTGACCGACCGACGTAAATATACGACAGCGAAAAATGTCTTTTAGGGCCGACCGTCGTATATTTACGGCGCACTTTTGGAACGAAATACTTCTATCAGATGGCGTTACTTATCCACTTTTTTTTTCATTAGATTTTTCTGGTTCCTTTATATATATCTTTCTGACGTCAGAACAGAGGGTATGTGAAATATCTGAGAGATTTATTGGGTTTGCGGTGATGAAAACAGAAACACAAGCGGTTCAAAAAGAAGCACGTGATGAAGGCAGGCTTTGCTTATTCACTTTTTTTTCAAAAGATTGCTCTGGTTCCTTTATATATCTCTCTCTGACGTTAGAGAGGGGAATATCAAGTATCTGAGATTTATTAGGCTGCAACACGTGGTGAAGAGCGTATTAATTCATTTTAAAAGCTTTGATAGTTTCGGTTCTGTTTTAAGGATTGGGCTTTTTATGGGAGACATTCTAACTTAGGTTTTACTTTAGTATTCATTTGGAAAAGAGGGAAAAAAGCTTCGAAAGAGATGTGCAGTTTGTTCAAAGCACAATAAAAGACGTGAAACTGGTTACGAATACAAAATGTGCTATGTCGGTCTCTGCATCAATCCGTGTTTTGAAATTTTTCATACCGCTTTACAATATTAACTATTGCAATAATCCTCATTATTAATGTGTGTCATGATGTTAAGTGCGAAGATTTTTCATGTTTCTTTTCTATTTAGTATCAATATTTAGTGTTTAATTTAGGTAGTTTTAGTTGCAGAAAAATACAATAAATTTATATTTTTAATATTAAATATCAGTTATTTTAATGATTTTTTTTTGGTTATGATTGAAAATGTTATATTTAATCTCATCTTCAAAAATGGTGTCATTTCTATGAAAAGTGTACATTTTATCGATTATTATGTAATGCGTAGTTTTCGAAATCGCGAATTAGGTTTAGTGGGAGAAAATGCTCCGGCCCGTGAGTGCAGTTCACGGTAACAGCTGCCGGCCTGAGAGAACGTTTTCTTCTGCGGGCTGCCGTCCCGAACGGGTTTAAAGTTACGATAGACCCCAGAGGGTACATATTTGTTTTACTAAAAAAAAAATTCTGCCTACGATATAATATTTAAAAAGACATTTTATAAGAAGAAATAAAATCAGCAATTAACATAAACTGGGAAGCTGGGAATAACTTTGAAAACTTAGCTTTTTTTCTTGAGATTGTGAACAATGTGGTTTTTGACAAAGATCATATTAAAACTGCTACAGAACACACTTTACAATGGTTATGTGCTGCAATCTGTTAAAAACGAATTGAAGCAATACCAAGGTACTAATTAAACACTATAATTTGGTTGAAATGTTCATTTTGTTAAATTCAGACCGTTTTTTGGACCGTCCTTTTAAAAGGATGCTAGGCATTAATGGGTTAAGCAGGCTGTCCTTTAAATTTAAGTTATAAGTAAAATAGCTTTAAAAATGTATTGAAATTTTTATTGTTGAAACTTAAAAATTGTGTTAATTTCTTCCATTTTAGGTTAACATCTATTGCATATGCATTGGGCTGTCATGTTAGTGATAAAAAAAATGAAAACACAAAAATCATTCTTCTAAAACTGCCTTTATATAAGCCAATTATCAAGAATTTCAAGCGCAGGAAATAGAATGTTAAATAAAAGTGGGTAAAAACGATTTACTTTGTCTCTTTTAAACTGGTTTCTAGTTGCACATTCTGAACACAATTTAATGTTTTTTTACAGTACAATTTAATGTTTTTGTCCTTGAGTAAAAATAAAACCAAAAATCGGGACACTTTATCACACACACTATACACACACACATACATGTAGTGTATGTTTGTGCATACTACAAGGTGTATTTTTAAAGTACCGCTTTGATGTAAATAAACAGAATGAAATCCTTACAGTTGCATTTTTACATGAAAGCCCATACCTTAAACTACTTTTCTACGTAGTTGCCATCAAGGGCGGATCCAGCTTCTGGTTAAGGAGGAGGTCATTTTCGGAAAGAAGGAGGGGTCAAAGTACAATTTTTATGCAAATTGGGGGGTTTTGACAAGTTTTTCGTAATATAAGTACCAAAAATGCAATTTTAACAAAATTGTGTCCGTTAAGGGGGGGTCATGACCCCCATGGATCTCTGGATCACTTCTCTGGATCCGCGCTTGGTTGCCATCAAGTGTAAGGCACTTATATTGTACAATCAGCTTCAAAATACGTCCACCTATTGAGAGTGTCACTGACTGTGAGGTACATGCGGTGATTCGTTTTTTAAATGCAAAAGGGTTAAAAGCTATCAATATTCATCACAAGATTTCTTCAGTTCATGATGAAACCATTATAAGCGATGTAATGGTTAAGATTTGGGTCCGAGCGTTCAAAGATGGTCATTTTAATGTGCACGACGAGGAACGGAGTGGACGAGGACTGGAGCGGTTATTGATGAAGATTTTGTGCAAAAGCAACCCAGATCAAGCATTCAGTGATTACAGGGTTTCTGGTACAGTCGCATTTTTCGCAAAATGCGAAAATACTATCTGAATTGCTAACATAGAGCTAGGCGTTTTCGCTTTATTGCTCAAATATAATAAGGAAAAATAAAGATGCATGATCAGAGAGAAAAAGCAATCATAGTGATATTGAGCATAATCTTGTTATAAATCTCAGCTAACATGTATAAACTGCTATTAACTTCAACAATATATTATCTTGCATTATGTCCCTGTATTAAATGCATCATTGGGGTTCTAAAAACCTTTGTATTCTCTTAACACTGAGTTCAATTCTAAATTTTTCATTACAAATTTAAAAAATACTTACCTACTGTGTATTAATTTCTTTAAATATGTCATGGCTGAATTCTGAATTTAACTTTCAGCTGCAGATGAAGCATATGGAAGTAGAAAAATATGTTAGCTTATTTATTAATCTTCAACTTTTCACATTTTGCTAAAGCCTTTTTCCCAATTTAGGGACTTCAAAAGCCGATTGTACAATATAATAAATGTTCGTATATCTTTTGGTGGCAGTTATGTAGAAAAGTAGTTTAAGGCATGAGCTTTCATGTGAAAAAAAATTAAAGATATCTTTGCCTGCTTTTGATTTATACCAAAACAGTACTTACTTTAAAAATATGCCTTGTATTATAAGTCAAAACAATAAGAACATCCATTTAAAAATGAGTCATCCTTTGACTATCTAAGAAATGGTCACCAACTTGTCAGAACAGTGTGCCACCTAGCCGCGGTGAAAGAGAAGGTATCAGTTGAGCATTTGGCAGTGTGAGAATTGCATAAGAAAATTCTTTTTTTAGCAAAATGCGATTAGGTCCGACGTCTCCAACATGAAAAAAGGTATGATCCCCAAAGCAGAATACTGCTAAACTTAGAACATACGTCGCAGAACATGTGTCTGAACTGCAGAACAATCCTGTTCAAATGTGAGGGAAAATTCTGAAAATTTTCTGCTGAAATCTAGAATTTCTACAGAAAAGTCAGTTTTCTAACTACAGGAACAATTTTGCAAAAATGCAGAACAATTTCTGCAGATTACTTCAAATTAGAAAAAAAAATTAAAATTTCTGCAAATTATGCTTGTTAGGCAGAAAATCAAAAAGTCTATTTTTTTGCTACATTTGCAGGAACTTTAAATTTAGTTCTAGCTGGGGAAAATCTGCGAAATTTGCACAAAATTATACGTTTAGCAAAAATATATTTGTAGAAAATTATGTTTGACTACACCTGTTTTATGCCCTTTAAGCGTCTTGCCTCTGATACTTGGTCTTATTATTGGCATGTGCTGTTATTCTGAGCTTCTAATGCAGTGTCAAAGCATTCAGAGCTCTTTGATGTTTGGAGAAGCAGACATAGTGAAGGGTTTCACTTTTCTGTCAAGAATGTGTGGCTGGAATTTTAATTTCAGGCTTTATTCTGCAGTAAGACTGAGTACTGAACAAATACTCCTTTCATAGTCCTGTATGAAACAGTTTTGATTTCAGGATCATGGTTTTTGAAAACGGTCATGTTTCTACGTGTACTGTACAGTAGGGTGGAGCAAAATACAAAATTTTTAATTTTATTCTGTAATACCCGGCAAAAGCTGTGCATGCGTAAGTACAAAACACATGTAAAATATTATCAAGTTTGAACAACTCCAGGGCTTGAATTTCTCTAAAAATACGAAAGAATGCCAATTTTCAAAAATAAATATAATCACAGTTTTTGTTCTTTTACCATTAAAATGCTTCCTTTTAACACTCTTTTCATGCATCTTCAAAATTATTTACATTCTAGTCAGTATTATGTTCGTACATAAACCGTAAAGTTCCGTGAAATTTATTTTTTTTTCCATTTTTTGCACATAGCAAAAGTTCTTCTTTTGTAATCCAGATTTAATTTTTTTGCAATGAATGGGCAAAATGCAGTTTTTAGTTGTAAATGCAATTATATTTTGTTACATTAACAGCCCAGAACGCACCACAAGGAGGTATCTGCATTTCGGGTGTCATTCTGCCTTTCCCATTCAGCCAGCCATGTTTACATATTTTCAACAAATTTATATGGATGCAATTTTTTTCTGATGTTAAATAGGTTTCTCTTTTGGAATCAACGTTTGAAGTTAGACTTATGACTCAGTTTTGGCATTGATGATTTGGCTCAGTTTTGGCATAAAGTTTTTCATTTAAATTCATATCTTGTCTTTTCCTTCAATAGCAGTCTACAGTCTCACTAACCAGTTTCAAACCCTTAAAACAGTCGGAGTGTAGAAGAGGTATGCTTAATGAATCTGATAAAGTGCAACTTGTTTTTGAAAAGTGAACTTATTAACGTAGCAAGAACTCGGTGGAAGATATTGAAGCTTTAAAAACGGATTTAAAAAACAAGTAAAAGTACTTGTTGGACATTGTCAATGTAAATACAGAAAGAAAAAAGTGACCTTGATCTCACTATCAAAAATCCAAGACCTTTCAGTCATTAGCATTCGTTAATTCGAGCTAACAGAGTTATGAATCTGTTAATTTTCAAGATGAATTTCTAATGAGATGAAGATACTCGTCAGTTATATCTTTAAACAATATAATGGTTCTAGAAATTTGAAATTTTAAAAAAATGAAGAAAATTTCCATGAAACATGGAATTGTATGTATAATGAAAGTTACGCAATCTATAATTCCTTTTATTGACGATCTTCTCTTCTTTGTGGATCCGCTGATTCAAAGAAATGCCTGCTTTGTTAATTTTGAGAACTTGTAATTGGTTATGGCAGTGGACGATAGTCAAACTGTAAAGGAATTGGGTTACGGAAAGGAATACAACATCAGAAAACAGTTTGATAACAAAATGAGAACTTTTATGACCAATATTAAGTTTTGAACTATGAGATTTTTTAATTGGCATCATTAATGGGAGGAAAGTAAACACGCGTTGACCAGTCAATTTATTCTTATAGTTTTAAACTTTTATGGAATGTGCAATTTTTAATATGATTACAGCTCCATGGAAATTTTCTTTTTTTTTTTTAAATTTCTAATTTCTTGAGCTATACAGAAGCGTATTTTTTAATGATATAACTGACGAGTATCTTTATCTCATTAGAAACTCAGCTTGAAAATCAACAGCTTCATGACTCTGTTATTCCGAATTAATGAAAGCTAATGACTAAAAGGTCTCCAATTTTTGATAGTGACATTAGGGCACTTTTTTCTTTCTGTATTACATTGACATTGTCCATCAAGTACTTTTTTTTTAAAGCTTTGGTATCTTCCACCGAGTTCTTGAAACGTTAATAAGACAACTTTTCAGAAACAAGTTGTACTTTATCAGTGATTCAATAAGTATACCTCTTCTATACTCGACTGCTTTAAGGTTTCAAAACTGTTTGTGAAACGGCAGATTGCTATTGAAGGAAGAGACAAGATATGAATTTAAATGAAAAACTTTATGCTCGCAATCATCAATGTAAAAACTGAGTCATGAGTCAAACTTCAAACTTTGATTCAAAAGGAGAAACCTATTTAACATCAGATTGTAATTACATCTGTATAAATGTGTTGAAAATATGTAAACAACGTGGCTGGGTGGATGGGAAAGGCAGAATGATAGCCGAAATGCAACTACCTCCTTGTAGTATGTTCTGGGCTGTTAATGTAACGAAATATAATTGCATTTACAACTAAAAACTGCATTTTGCCCATTCATTGCAAAAAAATAAAATCTGGATTACAAAAGATGAATTATTGCTATGTGCAAAAAAATAGTAAAAAGTCTATTTTTGGTTAATTTCACGGAACTTTACGGTTTATGTACGAACTTGATACTGACTAGAGTGTAAATAATTTTGAATATGCATAAAAAGTGTTAAAAGAAAGCATTTTAATGGTTATAGAACAAAAATGGTGATTATTTATATTTTCCAAAATTTTTTTGAAAAATGGCATTTTTTCGTATTTTTAGAGAAGTTCAAGCCCTGGTAGGACCCTAAAGGAGTTTTTCAAACTTGATAACATTTTACATGTGTTTTGTGCTTACGCATGCACAGCTTTTACCAGATATTACAGAATAAAATTCCAAAATATTTGTTTTTCACTCCACTCTACTGCACAGTGCTTCAAGTACTTGCAGAACAATTTTGGTCAAATGTTTTTACGTTGCAGAACAGCACAAAGTATTCTGCATTGGGGGCGTATGATATTAGAGCTTGCCTGACTTGTGTCCTTATTTAGAACAGCCATCCTAGGGAATGCTTCAAGGGCTATGACAGCCTACACAAAACTGGGTCAAGTATCTTCTGCAAGCACACCAGTGGGCAAAAGTCAGTCTAATGACCCTGGTGTTAGTGATGATACGAGTGTTGATGAGGATTGTCGCCCAAAAACCCAAGACTACATGCTGTAAATAGTACTACCAGAGATCAATACCCCTCTCGCCTCTTTAGAACCATGCATTAGGGTGGTCACAAAAAATCAATTTTCAAATTTATTTTGCGGCACCCCCCTAAAATGTGCCAATGGGTTAGAAAATGAGATTTGCAAAGTTTTAGCTTAATCGGATAATATTAACACGTGCCGCAAAGAGGGTAAAGTTAAGAAAAACAGTGAATTTTATCCAAAAATCGTAGTTTTTCCTCTGTAAAACCAAAACTACTCATCTTAGAAACTTGATTTTGGTCTCATTTTGTAGGAAATTTTATTCTTGTTAAGTGCTCTCCCATTCATTTTTGTTTTCATGTCCAAAGTATTTATTTGGCATCTTTCAGGTTAAATCGTAGAGTATATCAAAAATAAGAAATGTTCCTAAATCGATTTTTGATAAGATTAAATCTTTGTTGACAAAATTGCTGTCTACAAAAGGGTATGACGTTTCTACCGAAAATTAAATTTGACGGTTATGATTTAATGTCTCTTCTGTAGCTGCTACTATCCGTTCTACGAATCCTGATGAGAAACATTCATTTTTGTTTTCATGTCCAAAGTATTTATTTGGCATCTTTCAGGTTAAATCGTAGAGTATATCAAAAATAAGAAATGTTCCTAAATCGATTTTTGATAAGATTAAATCTTTGTTGACAAAATTGCTGTCTACAAAAGGGTATGACGTTTCTACCGAAAATTAAATTTGACGGTTATGATTTAATGTCTCTTCTGTAGCTGCTACTATCCGTTCTACGAATCCTGATGAGAAACATCAAAATGGTTATCAAAGGAAAATCCTTAACTCTTTGGTTTTGAATGGCATTTTCGGATCTCAGCATTCTTCGCAGCTTTCTCCTCTCATTATACAGTTTTTCAAGGTTTGTAACGTTGGTTTTAGATTGTTTGGTTGAGTTCTTAGCTTTTTCACAAAAAATGAGAACTCCCTTTGATTACTTGTAGCTTATCTGAACATCAGTTTAATTTGACGCAAGTTTTAAAGATAGAAGGTAAGATAAGAAGGTAACTTGGAACCTGTGATTTGATGAGACATGTGGCTATTAAAAATTGTCTTTCTGTCTTAAATTCAAGCTTGTTGATCTCTGGAAACCGAAGGTGGAACCATTCTCCATTAAATCTCAATTATTGTGTCTCAAACTAGTTGCTTGAAGACTTACAAAGCGAACAACTATGAATACTATATAAAATGTTGTGGGGTGTCTTAATGATTTCTCGGCCCTCCCACAATAGAGATGGCAATTGCGCCTTTCTATAATGGGGAATCATAGTTTTCTCCCTTCCCCAGGGGGTCGAAAGCCCTAACAAGGCAGAGATTTTTAAGCTAATATTCAGCTCTGACTGCTAAGGAGGAAAGCAGCGTTTTGTATTTGAAGGGGTTAAGAGATGAAAGGGTTAAGTGACAAAACAGAAATTGCAAGTAATTAAAGTTCAAAGTTCTATTGTAGTTATTGCAGCTTTTTTGTTTTCTGGTTTTGTCATTAGTGTGCGAATGAAATTGGTCTATTGATATCTTCTGTTTGATTTACCAAGTTTTATTTGCTCACCTGTATCTATTTCTTACCATTGTAGAGAGTGTTCATTTTTTAAAATGTAACTTAGCCCCTTCATCCTCCAAGCCCTTCATTTATGGCTTGTACTGCTCACTTCATAAGCTTTACTCGCAGTTATTTATTTTATCTATGAGTTTCAAAGACAAAAATTTATTATATATTTGGAATAATATTGCTGTTTTTTCTCTGAAAAGTCAAAGTTATCCATAGATTTCATCAAATTTACTAAAAGAATGTATTAATTTACATTTTAAGGATTTATTTTTTCTAAGCAATTTCGAGGATTTACACTGCAGCCCGACTTGTGAAAAATTCTGAAAAATATTCAGTCATTTTTTTCGAGACTTCAAATGAAATTAGACTTAAAGAAAATAAAATTTCCTACAAAATGAGATCAAAATAAAGCTTCTAAGATGAATAGTTTTGGTTTTACAGAGGAAAAACTACGATTTTTGGCTAAAAATCACTGTTTTTCGTAACTTTACCCACTTTGAGGCATGTGTTAATATTATCCGATTAAGCTAAAACTTTTCAAATCTCATTTTCTAGTCTATTGGTACATTTTAGGGGGTGCCTCAAAAGATTAGTTAAAAAAAAATTCCCCATATTACTTTCAATTTCAAGGATTTGCATTGCAGCCTGACTTGTGAAAATTCTGAAAAATATTTAATCATTTTTTTCGAACTTTAAATAAGATTAGACTTAAAGAAAATAAAATTTCCTACAAAATGAGACCAAAATAAAGCTTCTAGGATCAGTAGTTTTGGTTTTACAGAGTAAAAATTACAATTTTTGGCTAAAAATAGCTGTTTTTCTTAACTTTACCCTCTTTGCGGCACGTGTTAATATTATCCGATTAAGCAAAAACTTTGCAAATCTCATTTTCTAGCCCATTGGCACATTTTAGGGGGGTGCCGCAAAAGATAAGTTGAAAAAAAAAAATTCCCCTTGTTACTAGTGACCACCCTAACCATGCATCTATGCAAACTATTGTTTGCATGCTGCACACAATGGAGTTCTTTCAGGTGACGTTACAAGTCACGTGATGAACTTGTTTACCTTTATGAGCATTCATTTTTCAAGTGAGTGTTTCCATATCAACTCACCTAATGGGGGTTGCATAACCGACTCGGATTTTCTTTAAATTTGGCACACGGGTTGATTATATAAAGGCATGGAACAGTCCAAATTTTTAGGTTCCTGCTTGACTTATTTTCTGAGATACAGGCCTTCAAAGTTAGTCTGCTCACCCAAAATACTGAGAAACTGATGTTACTTAATCATTTTTTCTAAAAAATTGTACTCATGCAATATAAAAGTGTTAGATATTTTTGGAAACTAGTTACCGCAGGCACTCAGAAAAAAATTACTAGAACGTTTATAATAAAAATTGCTAAGGTACAGGGCTCTTTGAAGTTGTCACCACAAAAACTTGATTTTGCTAAAATTGAGGAATTTATTCCAAAAAGAAAGAAGACATAACCAAAGGTTTACTCACTTTCTGGTAGTATACAGATGTTTACTATAAATGGTTACACAATGCGTAACTTGGGTTTCTCACTCCTTCTTGGAAATATTTGAGCTTAACATCAAGCCATAAGGCAAAAACATGTGATTTTAGACATCTTGGCAGCTATTTTTCTCATAAAGGGGGAGCAGTAGAAACTTTAATTTTTTTAAATAAGCTACTGATGTGTTAGCTATTGATAGGAATAGTTTACTTTTGGTTATTTCTTACCTTAAGACATATCTGCTGACAGTATATGCATGAATTTCACGATGATCATTTGCTTGTATTACCCCGCACATAGACTTACAATTAATTAAACCAAAAAATAATGATGTATCTATTAATAGCTGTATTATTTATCCAGTATGTCCTAAAATTTAATTTATTAAATAATTGAACAATAAATTAGATATGTGATGAAAACAAGAAATAGAATTTCTCCGATGCCTGAGTATTATGCATTCCTAATTATGAAGCACTAAATAATTTCTTGAAAAATCAATTAAAACAAAGGAGTTCAAAATATTTATCTCATAAGCAATACCCAATCTTGTGATTCTGATATTCCTGATTGGCTCTTAACAGGAGGATACCCCTGTGTTTTGTTGCTTTATTATTTTATAGAAAATAGAATGTATGCTTCATGGTATCTGCAAACTAGTATTTTATTGAGTAAGCTTATATTCCTGTTAGTTCTAATCAGTGCACGACACTTGTCAGTTTTGTAAAGATCAGTATGGGATTAAATTAGTTGTACTAATTTTAATTTTTCAAGAATTGCTTTATATTAAATTATTTATTTAATTATTTTGTAAATATTTAACTGTTAATAATATAAAACGGAATTTGATGTTGAAATTAATAGCTATTTATCACCATGTTCAGTTAGTAGCCCATCAAATGAAATTTGTCATAAAATATCCTACATCAAACGGAAAAGCCTCATTTATGTTCTTGATATTCATGTGATATTAAAGAAATTCTGCAATTAAAAACAGGAATATCCCAATCACAGGATTGGGTATTGTTTATGAGATAAATATTTAGAGCTCCTTTATTTTAATGGATTTTAAAAGAAATTATTTAGTACGTTATAATTATAGATGCATAATGCTCAGGCATCGAAATAATTCTGTTTCTTGTTTTCATCAAATATCTAATTTACTAGTTTATTCAATGATTTAATAAGTTAAATTTCATGACATATTGGATAGATAATACAGCTATTAATAATTACATCATTAGTTTTTGGCTTAATTAATTTTATGTCTATGAGAGGGGGAACACAAGCAATTCAAAATAATTTTCATTGTTATTTTTTTATGCTTTTTTTATTATATTGTGTGTAAGCAAAGCGATAGGGTACTTTGCGTAGTCTAGTGGCGTAGTCTATATTTTATTTCTTAGGGGACCCAGGTTCATCTCTCAAAGGGACTATAAACATTAATTATTTTTCAGGAAACAAACTTCATAATAGATTGTTATTTATTGAAATTGCTAATCAGTAATTAATAATCAGCTATTATAAATTTCTTATTCACTTCTATTTATAACTATGAGAACTTCATTATTTATGCATAAGTTGAACGATTCAATATTTTCATAATTAGGATTAGGAGCCATAAATACTGAAGTATTTTTACCTGCCATAGCACAAATAGTTCACTTTAATTCACACATAAAAAGTTTTCACATTAAAAATTGAACTATCTCATTTTCCAAAATATTTTCTTTAGTCATTGATAAATCAGAGAGTTTGATTTCACTGCATTTTGACATCACAGAGATAAGACTATTTAAGGGGTGATTTTTACTTTTTCACGGAAATTCTTTCAAAATTCAAGTTTTTAAAACTAGATTTTAAGCCAACTCTGGATTTTAGCATTCACCTTTGTGTAAACAGTAAAAAAATCATTTTCGTTATTAGTATTTTGAAATCTAATTGACGAAACAAATTTCTTTACACATTACGAGGCCTTTTCTATTGCCCTCCGCATACCGGTAGCCAGAAACACTTTTGTCATCACCACAACTTTGAGAAATTTTTTCTCCATACTTCAAAATATTCATCATTCCAAAATTAATTAAATATAATGGTTTATCAACGATTGAAAAATTCGATGATGCACCCATTTTCAATAAAAACAAAACACGTTGAAATCACCATTAGCCTTCATAGAAAAGCAAAACATAAACAACTTTATCACGTGATGATTACCAGTAGCACTCTCTGGTCGTGAAATGACTCCATTCCCTATAAGCAAAACTTCTTGCAACAATCTTGAAGGATCTTGATATCGTATTGACGGCGTCAAGATTGTGTATTTCATCTTGCATAAAGATTGTTCTAACAATCTTTATGCAATCTTACATACATCCTGACATATCAAGATTGATTTCGACTTGCAATATCAAGATTGCATAAATTTTGTCAGCGTCAAGATCGAAAAAAATGTTCTTGATATCTCATTGTCGCCGTCAAGATCATTAGCGCGCACAATAGGAGAGAGGCGCATGCGCGTAGTTTCACCCCCCACCCAGCATTCCGTTTTTTTTTTCCTTCTTCAACGCGAAGCGAGCATTGGACGTGGATACGATTTAGGCTTCGTTAAAATTTGGTTGCTTCATTGTTGTGTGCAATATTGTTTTAGAGTTATTTATTTATGATCCTATTACTGCATTTATTCAATGACGCAGAGCTATGCAATCCATATCGCGATCAATTGCAGAAATGGGTGACAATAAAGATTTTCGTTCCTAAACATGGCTGACAACAAGGGATTACATGCAAAGATTTTATCATAATCACTCTTCAAGCTCACGAGTAAGCTAAATTTTTTAACTATTTGTTATTCTTTAAGATAAATTAATTTTTTGTCTAAACAGTATTTTTAAAGCTGACATCTATCTTGAATGTAACTTGAATTTTTTGTTGATTATCTCGGTACAATGAATGCTCCTCAATTAAACCTAACTAGGCATTTTATGTCTTTGTTGTAGTACTAAAAGAATCATAAATTTAAAAATAAATCAAATAGTGCACCATATTTTTATCAAGCCCACTTCTATGAAGCATAAATAATAAGAAGAAGAAAATTAATATTGATCGCAAAAAATTCAATTAAAATAAAGTTATAACTAAGTGCTTAACCCTTTTTTGATGTCTACAAGCTAAAATGAAACATCAAATTTAAAATGTAAAGTTTAATCTGAAGTTAATTTAGACATTTTCATTAAATACAATTAAATTGCAATTAGAGTAAACAAAAATATCTTCATGTGAATTTCCGATCACGTGTCAGCTTTCAAAAAATTCTGCAGCTAGAAAAATAATCAATATTGAAGAATAACAGAAATAGTTCAAGAATGAAATTTAATTCGTGAATTTGAAGTGAAAATAACAAAACACCTTGCATACAGATTGTCATGACAAAAAAATGCCAAGATCTTGATATTTTCTTGTTGTAATAATTTTTATGCAAGATTACAAATCAAGAAAATAACAACCTATCTTGTTATTTTCTTGATAGTAGGTTGCATGCTCCTTGTCAGACAATCTTGTGTCAAGACTCTGACAATCGAAAATCAGTATCATAACAATCTTGAGGCAAGATTGATGCAAGATTGCCTTCTTGACACGTCAATCTTGATGCAATCTTGAGGTAAGAAGTTTTGCTTGCTGTGTTATAGCAGAGAAGGCAAAGGATACCAAAACCCTTAGTTTTGGTCGGAAATGCAATGAAGAAACGACTGATGCCGATACTACTTAAACTAAACACAGTGCAATGGCTGAAGTCATATGGTGTGATGAATCATCATTATTATTATTCAGGGCCACTGGATGTGTGTTCTTCTAGCCAACACCAGAAAAAACATTTCATATTCTCAGATTCATTAAAACAGTGAAGCATGAAGGGGTTCTTTTTATGGTGTGGGGCACAATATCTTCCTGTGGATTGGAACCTCTTATCCTGAGATGGATAATCATTAGCAATCTTTATCAAGGCATTCTACAGATCATCTTGAATTGGCTAGTGGGATTTTCTTACTTTTCAAATAAATTTTAAAACAGTTTGATTGTTCATAACAATCAACAAAAACTACCTATAAACTGTTAGAGCAATCCAGGGTTAAGACCCAGTATAAAGATATGACTACAAGCATACACACATACTGGTTATGACATCCAGATACTGCTATTTTACACTTGTTTTAGACTCACCAGTCTGAAATAGCCATAACTGATAAGATTTTCTCTCATTGAAGCTGAGATTACCTTCATATTGGTAGCTGAAAACCAGACTTTTAGTATAAGCTTGTAATTCTGCCTTTGCCCTGGTTGTAAAAACTACTAAGTTTTGTTTCTGAAAAAAGACGAAATGAAGGAACTCATTTATGTTTAAAAACTACTTTTAATATTGTAAAAGTTCTATAAACACTTTGGATTGAGAATAAAAGATGTAGTTCAAATACAGTCTAATTCTAATCTGAAATGCACAAAATTCTTTTAAACTTTGAAGAACATATTGCTCTATTATTAAAACAAAAAGCAGCATATACATCACAGCAGTTGATTGTTTCAAAGTGCAGATTGATTTTGAAATTGTATGAAATAGTAGTTGGCAGCTTTTTCAGTATATTTGTTCAAAAGCCTGGACATTTACTATCAGAATACTTATGAATGTTTGAACAATAATTAAACATCTTACAATGCAATGGCTATTCAATTACATAACAATTTATATATATGGTATATCACACGTATCGCTAATGTTGGTACTAAATGCATTGATATGTAAATATTTACTTTCTTTAAACTGGACCTTCACATTCAACAGGAAAATAATAGTATAGTACAGTATACAGTACTGACAACATTTCTGCCGAACCATTCTAGATGCATTATGTTCTGCTTGAAACAAAAAATAATTCAAATAAACAATATTAAAAATAGTTTTTTTAGCATAAAAAGAGATTATTTACTTTAAAAAACAAGCTAAGCTCAATATAAGGTTTGTCAGTTTTCCCAACTGTGTTTAAGTGTCGTTTAATATGATTGGTACTTTGATCAACTTATTCCAGTAAGGAAAACCTTATTTAGCTTTTAATAATTTTAATTTTGCACAGATGGTTGAAAGAAAGAATGCTATATTGCACACAATGGTTTTCTCATTAAATCAATGGTTCTAAATTCCATTCAAAAGTTTTTATTACATTTAAAAAAAGAAAAGTTTTAGCTATTAAAAGAGTTGAAAGTGCTTCTATGATAAATGTCATGGTTAAGTGGGCACTTTTAAGTTTCTAATGGACTATGTTTTCAAATGCCACTGCACATGCTTGAATCTTAAAATTAATATTATATTAACTAGTATTGTATACAGAGTTGGTGTTTTGTCCACTTTTTCATGAAAAGAGCAGGGCAGTACTAGAAATTGGCCAAAATAAAAATTCACTAATTTTCCGTATGTCTAATACATATAATTGTTAGCATAATGTAATAAAATAATAATATAAAGTGAGCACATTATTTTAAAAAATCTTTTAAATTAATCATTTAATACAATCATAATTGAATTTTAATTACGAACTAATAAACTCCCAAAAAAGTTTACACTTTCATACAACATTTTTTGAAAATTTTTTACTGTTAAACTAGTAACATTTTAAAAAAAAATGTAATAGCTTGTTGAGCATAATTTGGCTTATATTGTTATTAGTTTAAAAAGAAAGGGCTGGCTTTCATCATTGTAAAAAATTTACTAAATGATAACAAATTAAAAATAAATACTGTGCGGCATTAGATAGTAGTGAAGGATGACAACAAGTTAGGATGGTAAATTTAATGATTGTTGTGAACAATATAAAAAAAAATACATATATGGAATAAATGTGCTCTTTCTCTGAATTCTAAAAATGTAACTCTCAACAATTAAACTCTTTATGATGATATAAGCTGGCAACTTTTAAATCTCAGATTTGTGTGTCAAAACTTTTCTGGGCAGAACTTTCCTTTTGTTACCTGAAGGTTTTTATGAAACAACCTCGCATTCTTATGCATTTTGTGAACTAGTCGACATTTGTACTATTGCAATTGACAAACTAATTTAAAAATAAAGAATTCAATATTTAAAATACATATTTATAAACTCATATCTGAAAACATAGTGAATAAAAACTTAAACCAAAAAGCTTAGCTTTAAATTTATTTTTATGTCATATCAAACTCAACTTTAATTCAATGTAAGATTTATCTTTCTGAATGCAAATGTCTTATTTTATTCAATGGTAATTTATATGTAAGATAAACATTTTATAATTATTTATATTTTGAAACAAATCTATATTTTTTTTAATGATTAGTACTATATTCATTAAAACTTGAGTCTGAATAAATCATCTGTTTTATAAATCTCCTACCAGAAAAAATAATTTAAAAAAATTAAGAAAACACTTTTAAATTAACTAATTCGTATTTTGCATCATATTCTTTACATTTGAAGGGTTTTTCTTTCAAGGTCCGATCCATCGCAAAATGAAGATTACAAAGACAATGAAACTTTTTTATTTTGAATATGTTCATACACCTTCTAGCTACTTCTCGACGTAGTCGCTCGTAGACCATTTTTTTTTACACCCTTGTCATAGAAGGCAGCCGCCTGTTCTTTCAGCCAATTCTGTACGCTAGTCTGCAGCTCGACATTGGAATCAAACGTCTGTCCTCCTAGCAAGCGTTTCTTGTGACTAAACAGACGATAATTGGAAGGTTTGGCGCCTTCTATCTGAGCTGTTTGGAGGATGGTCAAATATTGTCTATCTGAGGTGTATGAAGGATGGTCAAATATTGTCCAGCAAAATTGCTGCAGATTTTTGGTTAAAGCAGCAGTGTGTGGGTGCTCAAGCGGCTGCCTTCTTGACGAGGGTGTCAAAAAAATTGCACCAAGCTATGTCAATTGCAGGCCCGTCATTTAGGGGGGGTCAATTGTCCCCCCTGACTTTGAGAAATCAATGTATTTACATATAAGTGGGTGTGGCTTTTGATGTTTTCCGATGAAATTACATTGTGTTTGGACCCTTTGCCCCCTCCCCCCCTGGAAAAACTTAAAATGACGTCCCTGGTCAATTGTCTTAATTGCAGCGGCGACTACATCAAGAAGTAGCTGGAAGGTGAATGTACATATTCCAAATAAGAGTTTTTGTTGTCTTTGTAGTCTTCATTTTGCAATCGATCGGATCTTGAAAAAATAACCCCTTACAACTGAATGTGTGATAATTTGTGGTATTGATGTTCCTTTAATAAAAAGAATCAATATATTTATTTATTATTGCTAATTTATGTATTTTTAGGCCAGAATTTTTTAGTTCCCGAAAAAGTGGACAAAATGATAGTTTATCCATAGCGTTTTTTTTTTTTTCAAGGTGGAAAAAACTTGACTACTCTGATTGTATAGCATCTTTGATATAGTTTTCAATCCTTAATTCCATGAAAAAAAAAATCTTCTGCAGTTAACCTTAGGGTTTAAAATTACAAATGTACAAAGCTTCCTACTAAATTATTATTGCATGCATTCTAATCTTCTACATGGTTTTTACTAATTCACTTTGACATAAATTGCATATACATTTAAAGTTTAAAAAAGACAATACAAGCAATTTTGTTTGATGCATTCATTTGTCAAATTGGTATAACCAGTTGCTTACTTGTGGTGTGTAGTGCCTCTGGCAAACTTTAGAAATGCCCCCTCCTCCATACCAATTCATAGAAATTCAAAAATATTAACAATTCATTATGAAACATTAATAGTGTTCTTACTGCAGCTGTGTCTCAAAATTATTAACTCTTAGCTTACAGAATAACTGTTTTTAAACTTTCCTTTTTATTTCAAAAATGTTCGACTTAGTGACCACATAACTAAAGAGGTTCATTAGAACTCATAGGTTGTGACCTGAATCTAAAATTATCCTCCATCGAATATAATTGCAGCTTTTACTCAAAGTTATTAACTCACGTCTTATGGAGTAACTGACTTTTAATTTTGACCTTTTTTGGAAGTTTAACAAATTATAGACTGTTTAATTTGAAAAAATAATTGGATACCATAGTTTTCTAACCTAGATTTAAAACTACAACATATAGACGATCACTGAAACTATGTTTAAAGTTACCAATTTGTTGCTTTCAGAGTTTTTAACCTTAAAACTCTACTTTTTTAAAATCACAAATGCCAGATTTTACTCATCGTGGAGCAAAAAAAAAAAAATGAGTATATCTTGGGGTGGGGGTGGGGGAAGGAATTTCAAGGGAAAAAGTTTGGGATCACAGAATATTGATTGATTCACATTGCCTACCAAATTTCATCAAAATCAAAAAATAGTGAGACCCAAAAATTTGTTCATTTTATGTGTAATGATCCGGTAGCCAGATTGCAGGAACCTACTCTGGGAGAGAGAAAAACTCGGTTATCTTGAGTTTAAACTTTTTACACTAAATAATGATGTAGATATTTTAAAGAAATCACTAACATACTATTTTAATCTGTTTTTATTAAGGTGTAACAAACATAAAATGGACGATTGACCAAGGAATGATTATTGGGCATGAAAGTTTGAAAAAAATTTTAAACAGCAAAAAAATAACACAAAAAAGGTTTCTAATTTAAATAATTTGATTTAAAAAGTTTAAACTCATACATACGCCTAGTATCAATAGTATCCACTCATATTTAACACCTTACATTCAAAAGAATAAATTTTGACATCAAGGAACAACTAGACAGATTTCAGAGGAAAGAAACTTTACTTTTTAATCTCAAAATAGTGCTAACATATTCTGAGAGTTGTTGAGTTGAGAAGAAATTGAAAGTGTTAACTATCAGGCTCCCCACTCACTTTCTCCAGCTTTGGCTCTTACACGCCACACAATAGAAGTCAAAATTTCATAATGTTAATGCTTTTAAAATACTTTACATTAAGTTGTTCAGTTTCATATGTAATAATTTAATGCAAAAGAACTCATATCCAAGTAACCATGCATTACTTTATTTCAAACTTAATTGTTAGTAATTTTGCAAAAATTGTTATTTATGAATTACTCCATGAAGTGAAATTCTATGAGAACAAGAACAAAATGTAACAGGACTACAACAAATCTACATAAAGTTTCTGTGCCATGTGATTAAGTATTTCTTGTAAGATTCTAGATTTGGGATGAGAAAATAATCTGATTTTAGTCGAATTTTCCTCAAATTTGTTGAGTTGATGATAGATGCATTCATAATGTTTGGCCTGGCAGGCTCTTTGTGGACGCTGACCCTCTTCAGAAGCATTTCTTGAACATTTACTATAAAATCATGGATCTTCAATTTCTGATTTAAAGGTGACCTGAAATCAATCCACTGCCTTGAGAATTTTGTCTCCAAAAAGAGAGTCAACTTTTTACAGGAATATCTCCAATTCCTTTCCTAAAAGAAAACCTACTCATACCATTGTTTAATTTTATCAAAATTTATTCACTTCCTTTTTAAAAGTTTACGTAATCAGAATTATGCCTATAAACTCCACTGTCAAACACATCAACAAACTTGGTTTTCATTGCGCTTACCAAAAATTATCGAAGCTTTCATCCTACCCTTGGGTGCATCCAGGTTTAAGCTTAAAAGGGGGGCTAATTTCTGACAACCTATATCTCTTATGTTCAGATGGTCTGCAATTTTTTTAATTTAATTGAATGAGTGCTAAAATTTTCTATATGTATACATACATATGTATATTTTTGGAAATTATATTCTACAACTTTTTGAGCTTGTTTCGAGACAGAAAATGTCTCATCACTGAAGTGAAAAAAACTTGGGTAGCAATCTTAATAAATCACTAAAATTATGCCAAATTTTTTGAAAATTCTGTATTAGAAACGGCCAGTGCTTAACTTGAATGGGAGCTCTTGTGCTTCATTATTATTATTATTTTTTTTAATTCTTACATATTCAAATTGTATCCAGGTTGTAAAATTAATGGTGAATATTATGAAGCCCTTCTTCATTACATATTTAGTAATAAAATCCAAGATCTTACTACTTAATATGAAATGATACACTAATATGAACAACGCAGAAAGTAGTACCCATTACGAGAATGAGAGCCTTAAGTATTGGGTTGTTCGAAAAGTAATTTCGTTTTTTTAAGTGGAAATGAAAGACAGTTTTCTTATAATAAACAAATACTTTATTAAATTATATATTGGCCGTTCTGATCCAATACCTTTTGCCATTTTTGTGGTAGTAGCATAATTCCACGCTCATAAAATTGCTTTGCTGGCAAAAAACTGATTTAAGGGGTTTTTGATCTCCTCATTTGAGGTGAAGGTTTTACCATCTAAAAACTTTTGGAGTGACCAGAACAAATAATAATTAGATGATGCCAGGTCTGGAGAATATGGTGGGTGTGGCATTGTATCCCATTCAAGCTGTAAAAACTTTTGGCGAGTGACCAAACTTGTGTTAGGTCTCGTGTTGTCTTGGTGATACACTACACCTTTCTTGTTGATTAGTTCTAACCTTTTCTGTTGAAGTGCATCATTCAGTTTGTTCAGCTGATGACAAACTTCCAAATTAATCTTTCTGTTATCCGGTTAAAGCTCAAAAAAATGATTCCTTTAAATTCCCACTAAACAGCCAGCATCGCGTTTTTTTTTGGTGAATATCGGATTTGGAAATGGTTAGAGCCGGTTCATCTTTTTTGCTCCATGACCTCTTGCGTTTGATGTTGTTGTATACAACCCATTTTTTGTCCCCAGTGATGATGCGTTTCAAAAACTAATCATTTTCGTAACGTTTGAGGAGCGAATCGCAAACTTCAATGCGGCGAAACAGATTTCTCTCTGTGAGAACATGGAGAACCCATACATCGAGCTACGAGGATAATCCTAGGACTTTCAAGTGGTCATAAACTGTTGAATTTGATAAATTTGACCTGATCTCACGTGCTGTTATTCGCCGGTTCGTATCAACTAATGCCTTTATCCTATCTTTATCAGCTTTAACCGGCCTTCCCGAACGTGGTGTATCTTCGACATTAAAATTACCGGATCAAAATTTAGCGAACCAGTTCTGGCATTGGTGTACTGTCAACACACCTTCTCCATACACATCGGTCAATCACTTTCTGGTTTGAACAGCATTTTTACCCTTTCTGTAGTAAAACAGTAACATATATTGAAAATGCTGCTTATCATTCTCCATATTTAAAAGGGCACCAACCAAAAACTACTGCGCAGAATTAGTTAGAATTTTTCACACTAGCCTTGCTATATGAGCTCTCAAAGCATATAAAAATTATATGGCTTAAATGTGAAGTTGGGTGCAAAAAATTACAATTAAATCCTCTGTCGGGAAAAAACAAAATTACTTTCCGAACAATCCAATATATTGGGCTGATAAATTGGTAGGAAAATAGCACTATAAATGCACATAAGGAAAATAAACAATGTAAACCTAGTCCTAAATTATAATGCTCGCATAGTAATAGGTGTCCGGGGTTAAACTTCTAGAAAATTTTCAAAATTCATCCTAAAAACAAAATTTTAAACTATTTTTGATCATGAACCTTTTCTGACCTAGTTGAAAAATTGGAAATGTGGAGCTTTGCTTTAAGCACTTGAAGGCCCCTCATGGGCCTAGTTTTCCATCCATGTTTCAAAGGCATAAGTTACATGGATCTTAAGAATTTTTAGATTCTTGCCCGCTATATGTATGTCATTTGCAATTATTTTTTATTTTATTCATTGTGGTCTTGTTTGTTCAAAGTTACATAGAAACTACTGTTTTGGTGATACCCTACATTATTTTATCTTTTTATTGAATGCTAAAACAAAACAAAACATTTGAAAAGGTTACAAGTTTCATTAAAATGAAAAATAATCTCCTAAATTATAAAATTAAGTGATTAAAATCCAAATTAATCCACCAAATAAAAGGCATTAAATAATCCGCCAACTAAATTAAACAACATTAAAACATTTATATGCCAAGTATACCAAGTTATAAAAAACCAATAAAAGTTCCATTAAAATATAAAATGAGAATAAGAGGAGCAAACATGGCAATGCCGTGAGCTTCATTTTTCCATTTTCACCAAGGTAAAACATGATGCTACCAATTTAAGCGCTATAGCCAAGACCTATAATGGCAAAGTACTAAGTTTTTATTGCAGGATTTAGGTTTTTCATTTTATAGGGTGAGATTTTAACTGACCACTCAAAGAAAATCGTAATTAGTTACAATAAATCACTTCATAGTTTCAGAATTTCATTTTTTCATTAAATTTCAGGTCTCGAGAAGTTAAACTGTTTTAGATCCAGACTTATATTTTTAAATTTTGAGAACAGAGTTTTCACCATTTTTCTAAAATTTTCCTCCCTAATTTGTTTTGGTTTAGTTTTTCTGCCGACTTTTCCAATTGTAATATAAATTCTTTTAGCATGCATGCAGATCTTTCAATATTATAAATATAATTTCTTTGAGCTAAACATCTATTAGAACTTGTCAAAAATTGTCCCTTTTATAGTTATAACCAACTCGCAACTCTAAGAACTGTTTGGCAAATGCATTATAATTTCAAAAATATTTGTTTCATAGATACTAATGAAAATTTGCTAAGGCTATGATGCATAATATTTTACAGTTTAAAAGTATAACTATTGTAAATATAATCTTACATTAAACATCCTTGCAAAAAAAGAGGGAAGCAGTTTTATAAAAAGACATAATTAGATATTATACTTGAACTCAAAATCTTTTGATTTGAATGAAGAAAATGTTTGAAAATGAAAGGTTAACTTTTTTTAAAAAGTTTATTTTTTCAAACTCCTAGCTGCTCGAATGACAAAGGTGTTTTGGTTTTTTTTTTTACTTAATATTACTTTGTGGTTAAACTATACATGGGAGAAATTTATCAGAAGAACTACTAGTAGCATTATATTTAAGAACTTTGGATTTTCAAAGAGCAATAATGTTACTAAAATAAAATAAATGTAGCTATAGTGAAAAAGGAAAATGTTTTAGAGCATTTCCGCTACATCATATAATACTGATTGGTTTCCTTTTGAAAAGAGATTTAGTGAATTATAAAAAAGGGAAGGTGAAGTTGGGTAATCATCAATCCCTATTAAAGTATATAAGTAAAAAAACCTGATATATACTTCAGTGTAAATATACTAGTGAGCACACATGGATGGACCCAATTTTTGAAAAAATTTAAATCTGAAACTACTACGCATACTACAAATGATACATGATGGTAAAGAGAAATGCACAAAGTTTTTTTCGGTTACAAATGTTCAATGTATGCCCATTTTGTTTAATGACAAAAGTTGAATCTATAATCCAGTTGCATTCTGCAGTGCATGTGATTTCTTTTCATGGGTTACATCAAAGACACTGCTTATCATTCTTGGATGCTGAAAACACTACAAAATGTTTAAAAACGCATTTGTGCAATATTACAAATCATTGACAGTGTGATATTGTAAAATGTATTTAATGAACTGGATTATAGGCAATGTTGTAACCAGAAAATATTTTTAAGGGAAAAAAAAATTCCCACCTGATTGGGGGCGGGGGTGTCCCAGGGACTTTCCCCCCAGAAAATTTTTGAAGTCGTTGTCCTCAAAATGCTGTTCTAAATGGTCTCTGGTGATGTTGGTTAAAAGAAAAGTTTCTGAGGACTCCCACGAAACATTTTAGAAACTGAAGTCTTAAAGTGCTATTATAGGCAATACAGTGAAATCTGTGTATAACGATACTCAAGGTACCGAGAAAAAATATCGTTATAGACAGATTATCATTGTAGACAGTTTGAGCAAAAAGCTCAAACTGTTGGCTAAGGACCAAACCAAAATATCGTAATAGACAGGTTTATCGTTATGTACAGTATCGTTATACACAGGTTTTACTGTATAATTGTTGGCAATAGGGAAAGAGATAGGAATTAAGGACTGTCTCGAATCCACTTTTTTAAAAACAGAAAACTCGATCCCCTTCCCCCGCAAATTGAAAATTGTACGCAATGTGCTCACATACTGCACATTTGTATAGTTGCACTTTATTAGAAAAAAAACCTAGTATATTTCTCTTTAAATTAATGATTAGCTTTTTATAACGTGCAGTAGTTTGGAAAATATGATTTTTTGAAATCAGGTTCATCATTTGTGTTCACTCTGTATAAATACATTATGAATCTTGTTAACACTTCTAATACTATTTATAAAAGAATTGGCTAGTCTGAAAACATTCAGAAATATATTTCAAAATTGAATATATACCAACAACAAAAACATATTTTCTTTAAAAAGAAATTTACAAAAATATTAAACATTTTAACGTAATACTGATTATTAATTGCAAATACAAACTTCTACAAATATCTAATGCAAAATTTTAACAACATTATAATAACTGTTTTGTTCACTTTATAATGTACACTAACTAAAAAGCAGCAATAATTACAATATGTTTGTACTGTAGAACTAAAATCAAGTAGTAAATTAGTTTCATAAAGAATGACATATCTCGTATCAGTTTGAAATTTACAAAAGTAATAGTTACTCTTCCGATTTAAAAACGACGTTGCACACTAAAATCCAAATAGAGTACAAGAAACACAGACAATTTTTTATACTTGCAAGTAAATTGCATATAACTCCCCACAAAAGCAAAGACTCAAATAACTGATGAGATAAAATTAAAAAATCATTTGAAAAAATATATTTAAGGTTTTATTTGATTGACTTCAGGAAAAAGATTCAACTTTTTCATTTCTATGTTTTTACATTTTCATTGAGCATTTAAATTTTTGAGCTTGTATATTGTCAAATTACATAAATTTTTCACCCACAATTGAATATTTACAAACTGTTGAATTTATAAAAATACACATCAGTTATAATTTAATGTTTTAACTGGTGTTAGAGTACTCAACTGTTTTAAAATATTGCTTGATGATACTTGTAAAAAACTAACAGTGTATGTTTTTTTAAACGGTCATAGTAAAGAAAAAACAAAACACTCCTAATAACTCGGCTATCATGTTCACTAGAAAAGCAAATGAGGTATCAATCAACATCAATTATTTTTAAATTATTGAAATAAAATTTTAATAATATGGCCGTATTTACAGTCAAATGAACGCAATTCCAAAATTTAGATTTGATTGACCTATTCACGGCCTATTGAATGAGCCATTTTAATGACCTATTATATATAGGGTGTCCCAAAACTTCTAGGAAGGATAGGGTTCATCCTAACGACTTGAACTCGTACAGCAATGACGGGTCGGAAATGCTTTCCTAAAGCAGTGTTGTACACAGAAGCCAGTGGCGGGTCCAGGGGAGGGGCTGTGGGGGCCATGGCCCCCTCCGAGAGCAGAGAGAAATTTTCAAAAATGAAAACTAGGTCTTGCATATTTAAAATTCTATTAACTGTCCCAAGTAGCACACTTCGTTTTTTAAAGGTTGCAAAATGGTTATTAACGTTGTAAAAACCACTTAAAAACGTTTATAAAACGTTTAAAGGTTATTTGTGCTACCTGGGGTACCACTATTTTTTACATAGAAGCAAATCTAGTTTTTTTGAAAATATTTTCAGCCTTTTCAAACAATTCTTCAGACAGTAACATCTCTAGCTGAAACAGGAAAAAGAACGATTTTCTAATTTGGTGGAATTTTTTTTTAAGCATTTGTTTTTTCCTTGTTTAAATTTTTTTTAGTATAAGTAAATTTCATGTTTTGATGAAAGTTATATAATCTGGCTTTTCAAACTCTTAATTAAACACGAATTTTATTTTATTTTATTTTTTGTTAAAGTATTTACCATAACTTGTTTGGAATTTTTTCAGTCATACATCAACTGATACTTATAAACAATGCTCACTAAATTTAGACATGGATTAATGTTGGCTAATATTTACTGTGATTGTCTTGTAGTTTTATTTTGCTTCAAAATTGCAAATGAAAGTAAATTTACATGTTTGTATGTTAGGAAATCTAGAATTTAACCGCATTCTTTTGTTTATAAATAATGTATGAAATTTTATAGTTAACTATTGAAGAAGTTTTTGCCAAAGCACTTTTTTTATAAACCAATCCCTCCCCCTTATTCCCCCTTTTTACATACACAGAGGATGGCCCCCTCCGAGAGCTTGTTCTGGACCCGCCCCTGACAGAAGCACCATAAAGAAAAGAGCCTGTAAATGAAAAATATTTTTAATACATGTATAAAAGCAAGAAGTTCATGGGTCAAAGTAAGTGTTTGAAGTTTTTTCTGCCGGCTATGACGCAGATCTCCTATCTTTGGCGTAAGGAGCTCCGAACAGTCTCAAATAGTCCTGGCGTCGAGGGCAGAACCAAAAAATTTTCAAGGAAGGGGCGATTGATTTTTATTATTTACCTTTTATCATGTGTACTGGTTAGCAAATATTGGTCACAAAGATTTCAGATGTCAATTCTGAAACATTTCTGGGGAGAGCTTTAAAACTCGTCTTCTCAGCATCATTAAAACTGGTCCAAACTTCCGTTTTTTGAATTTTAATGTAGAAAATTTATCCGTGGAAAGTCCTTCAAGGGAGGGGCGATCGCCCCTGCCTGGCATAGTCGAGTTGAACTAGGTTGGGATGGCTTTTTGAACCCCTTATTGCTATATGATTTCGAGTCGTTAAGATGCACCCTATCAAGCCTCAATATTCTGAAACACTTAACTGGGACACTCTGTATTGTATAATTGGATATAGAATGCTTAACTCACTTTAAACACATCAGTGCAATAGTATTCGAGTAAGAAGGAGTGTTTCATTTTTTCCCTCCATATACCAGGTGCAGATCCAGAAGGGGGGGGGAATGACCCTTTCTTTAGAGGGCCAAATATATCCTGGAACTACATTTCTGAGACTTCTATTCCGAAAAAATCGCCAAATCCAAATATTTTCCGAAAAAAAAAATAGCACTTTAACCCCTCTCTTTCTAAAAATGACCCCCTCCTAAACCTAAACTGGATCTGCCCTTGTATACGTTGAATATTTACATAAAGCCTTCTACAGACAGAAGATAACATTACATAAATATAAAATATATTTATAAAGGCTTTAAAATTAGCTTAAGTTGCTGTATGCAAAAGTACAATGAAATTATTTTCAACAGTATTAAATATAGATATGGCTATCAAACTATATTGAAAAATTATGCTATGTGTATATGCTCCATGGAGGAAGAATTATATCTATGACCTTTAATACTTTATTAAAAAAATGCATGGTTGATAAAATACACCAATAAGGCATATCTGTAAGGAAAAGAATGTTTTGTAATTTAAATATAATGTGTATCCAACATTATTCTATTTAAATCATTAAAATTATTACTTAAAGTTCTAAGTTCGAAAAATCGGATAATTAATGGATTCCTTTGACCATGAAAAAATTTGAAATCTAGTTAGTACATTCACTACATTTTGTAAATGCAAAAAAAAAAAAAAAATAATACATTCAAGACTTAAAACTTCACATACAAATGTCTATAAGAATATAAAATAACATGAACTTAACATTTAGAAATGTTTTCCATTAACTTGTAACTCAAAATTTTCCCGTACGCCTCCAAAACATTTTTTATTTATTCAGACAAATAAAAATTAAAGCTAACAGCAAAAAAGGCAGTCTTTGCATTTAGTTTTTAAGTAATATTGATATTAGATGTATTTCTGTTGGCAGTAGTTTGTTCTCCCCCCACACATTCAAATTTTATGTGTATATTTGGAACGACTTTCTATGGATATTTAACAGTTCATACAGCTATAGATATGCATGAACTATGATCTGAAATAAACTAATTTAAAACATAAGGGCTAATCCACGGTTACGGTCATTACATTCACACAACTTCAGCTGCTCATATTTTATTCACAAATGCAGTTAAAGTTCTAATGAAAACAGAGAATTATAAAGCTCCCCCACCCCCCAACATGATTATCACCAAGCGTTAGTTTGAAATTATTAGTGGAAGTTGTAGAAAAATCTCGAAAATGTGTGGTTACGGTCGTTACAAAAAAATACATGGTTTTTTGAGTGCTATGAAACACGGCCACTTTTCTGTGAATCTATTGTACGTATGATCTTCTGGATTTTTATAATAATTGCTCAATAACTAAGGCATGATATCATACAAAGAACTTAGCTTTTTCGTTGAAAAATAAGTTTTTATGAATTTTTGAATGCGGTTACGGTCGTTACACGTGTGACTATTTTCAATATATATGTTGCTAAAAATGAGTAAACGGCTATTTTAAATCATTTTTCCGCCATATATAAAGTTAAATAATGGACATATAAGCAAAAAGGTTCTACCGGTTAGTTCATTTGATTAGATATAATCTTCAATTGATTACTATAGACTTAGCTTTCAAATCCCTTGAGCTACGTTTTCCTATAAAACTTCACCAAAATACCCACACCTACCAGTCTCTCCAGATATTTTAGCTCTACTAAATCCTCATAATCATCTGTGACTTGAGCTCTATTTTTTCAGTACTTTGCTTAGAAAAATTTCTACAAATTCTCTTATTACGTAAATGGCATTGATTGTACCGGGCACCTTATTGCTTCAACTACAAGTGTTCGCTTCATTAAAAACATTTTAAAAATACTCACACATTAAGATTTTTTTCTGTATAAATCATCTGCCCTAGTCCGCCCGTTATCGAGATATAAGATTTTAAAGGATTAAATTTAAGTGAAGCTCCAAATTGAAAGGCTTCTGGGAAAATAGCAGGCCGACTATTTCACCATCTGCATGTGATAGGACATCTATCTGCAAAGCATGCGAAAGATGTCTCCCATCATTACCTGAAACTCACTAAATTTGCTGACTTTATTAAAATTTCGGCAGACTTTAGGACTTTATAGTTCGAAAATGAGGAGGTGAGGGCAAATAATTTATAAATCCAGCAAAATGTTTTACTACAATGTTTCAAAAGCAAATAACTTAATTTTTTTTCATTATTTCACTTTTGTGTGGTTTCCTGGTGAACATCGAATGACCCCTGAGTCAAATTTGACTAAGAACTAACGTAATCGGTATTTATAGTAGGAAAGCTCCTATATAGGAGCTCTTCCGCTCTATAAGAGACGAATACCCCCAAAGTAACTTTCAGATGCATCAGTGGACTTATGTACCAAATTTGGCAAAGATCCAACGTGAACTGTGAATTTAGACCTAAAACATGTAACACCCGTAACCAACATAGCAAAAAAAACGAAAAGGTTTTTTGAATAAATTATTAGTACATGTTTTTAGAATGAATGAGTACACTGTAAAAACTAAATGGCAAACTTCTACCTCAAATAGTGATTGTTACAGAATAACAAACACTTGTTTTTGGTTACGGTCGTTACAAAGACTCTAGATAATTTTTGCTTGCCTGTAATTTAAAACTTATACAACCTACAAAGAAATTGATTGCTGGAAAAGGTCAAAGGGGGTGCTTACTAAAGCACTCTAATTCGTTATTGAACCCGGTGTGGCCAGGGTTTAGGCTGGAAACTTAATAATTTTTAACTGAAAAAAATGGGTTAGAAAAACTAACTTTAGGACGTTGAAACCATGTTTACAGTAAAAACTAGGATATTTTAAACTTTAAATTAGGAAACTATGCTTTCTTGTGAGTAAAATGACATATAACATGTTATTATTAAGTGAGTTTCATATTTTGATGTCTATGTCCTATTTCTCATGGATTGGCCCATTAATCTTTAACTGTACCCCCAGAAATTCACATTTATATCAGTTAATAGACTTAACATACATTTATATAAATATTGCTTTTCGCACACATTGCATAGATGTTAACAAACCAATCATAAATATAAAAACATTAATATGCTGTTATTTGATTGGTTTTTCAAAACAGCAACAATAATTTTGTAGTAATTGCATCCATTTTTCCAAGCTGTATTTTTTAGACGTTAGTGTCAATGTTGAAATCGTCTTAATTGCATACTATTCAAAATGTACAATATCTTAGAAAATAATCTTCATCAGGTTTCTAAGGTTATCTTTTCTTTTTTTCAATAGCTCCAAAAACCAACAATTGTTTTATCTGCCATACTTTAAATAGAAACCAAATTTTTTGGTGAAACTATTTTATAAATAGAAATTTAACTCTGCAGAATAAAACACATATTTATGGCTACATTTAAAGTAAAGTTTCAACTGTAATGCAATTGACTGCTATACCATACGATAATTTGTAGCATTTAAACTTAACTGAAAGAATGGACTGTCAGCTTGTAGTTGCTAGATTTGCCATTTTCATACCAATTGCGAGTGCATATGTAATACAAAGATAGTAACAGAGACATTTGGTCTTTTAGAAAGGTACTGGTAAATCAAAACTAGTTCACAATTGTACACTGGTCTCAGCGACGAGCTCACATGTTAAATTTTGTGTCCTTTGGCACTCAAAATGTTATGTTCAGCATTTTGTATCTATTATTTCTGCTATTTCAGAAGTAAATGAGGAATTATGTATCCATCAGCTATTTCCACCTAATCTAGCAATTTTTAGAGTTGTATGCTTCAAGGTTAAAGATCTCTCAAGAGACATTTAACATTTACCCTAGATAATCAAAAGTATTCTTTTTTTTTCTGTCCACTTATGCCTAAAATGGGAATTTTATCGCAGAATTCCTATTTTCCTTTATTTTACACATTCCTTTATAGAAAAAAAAAGAAAGCCAACACTCAATGACTGTAAACTTTTCTATAAGCGATGACTCTGTTCAAGTCCCAGAGAAAGTTTCAGTATTTGCAAAAAGAGCAGGAAAGATTTTTTTTTTTTTTCTCGAACACAATAGCTCATTTCAGTAACTTTAGATGGAGTATGCTACAGTCGAGCCCACTTATTCGAATATTGGTTTAAAGAATACCTGCTCAATATAATACATTTTTAATGTACTTTGAAAATAAACCGTTGTTATGTATTATTTTGATTTCAGATAATAGAATATCCCGTTTATTAGAATATTTCGTCACAAAATGAATATTCCATTAAGTGTGCTCGACTGTATTTTTTAAAATTTTTATTGTACATTACATATGTACTTGGATAATTTATAAAAAGAAAATTCCTAAATTTTTAACTACTTATAAAATTTTTATTAAAACCATGAATTTTAAAAATAATTTAAATCACTTAATCATCAAACCACGCTTCCCATAACCTTGAAAAGGGTCAGTTTATCAAAATTTCTAAACGTCCTCGACTGAAAACACATAAATTATTCCTTCCTATGCATGTGCAAAAAAAAAAAAATCAAATTAAAACTTTTATTTTAAATGATTGCATGTATCCCTATTCAAATGGAATGGATTTCACTACTATTTACATGAAATATACATATTTTTCTTTTTAGTTTTTCAAACAGCTTGTCTAATGAAAAATATACATAACAAAATTAAATTCTATGAAATGCTAACTGCACTTGATAAATGATTATTATTATTATTTATTTATTTATTTATTTTTTCAAATTTGAATACCTTTAAAATAAGATTTTTATCACAGATTTTATAATTTTTCAAAGCTTTGGCTGTATACATTAAATCAGATTATATATTTATAATTTGGCACACAATTTATGCTGAAGGAAATCATACACTTTGTAATAAGTAAACCTCCATTAGTGACAGCTAAATAATAAATAGGAAGTTATTTTGTTTTGTGTTTATACAAATAGTAACAAAAAGAGTGATAATAAAATTCGACTTTTTTTATGAAAAATTGTAAATTTACTCCAATACTTCCTTTATAAACTTATAAGAAATTTCTAGCATTCTTAAAATGAATTACATTTTAACTTAAAGTATTTTTTGCCTTAGTTCTAGGGTTGTTGTCTAGTCTTGCTTAAATTTGGTCCTAAGGGCACAGGCTCGTCATTTTGAACTTTTACAAAGGAGGCAAAGGGTGTGGACACCATGTAAATTATTTTATTAATTTACATCAAAACATATTGTTACAAAGTTAACTGAGGACTTTAATTATGTTTTTCTAGTGATTAAAATAAATAGTTAAATACATTTCAAAAAAGTCTATAAAGTCATGCTTTTTCCCCTTGTGAATAAAGAAAAAAGGTTAAAACAATAAAAGTAAAGAAGCTGTCACTAACCTGCCTGCAACTAAATACACTAACAAAACATTCAAATTATACCATCTTCGGTAACATTGTTCTTTAAATTTTTAACTCGATAGACCTCTATAGCATAAATATAATGCATTTAAAAGTAGAAGTGTATGCTTCACTATCCTTTAACAAAATATACGTACATTTTAACCATAAGAAAGCAAAATATCATGTCATAAATGTAAAAAACATAATTTATATAGCATTTCTAATGAATGAAATAAGTTACTGATGCTATAATTGTAAAACCTATAATTAAAAAAGATACTTTTAATATTCTGTCTTGTCTATTAGAGAACTCGGATGGAAGAAAGTCTTGAAAAGTGACATGAAGAAATATGCCAGCAGATAGTCCTTGCAGAACCGCCGAAGCAACCTCACCCGCGGTGCCAGGAGCATGTCCAATAAGAATTCCAATGATCACTCCAACTGGAATTGCTGCTGAAAACACTATGGCAAATTTGAAATATGACAAGAAAGAATATTTCAATCTTGTTGAATTAATTCCCAGTGCAGCTGCAACTAGGCATTCATGAATGATTATTGCAACAAACAAGTGAACTGCTTTAGTCACATTAGTCTGCAAACCTAAAGTAACTCCCTCAAAAATAGAATGTAATCCTGTAGCCAAAGCAAGAATGAAAAATGGAAATCCTTTTTCTCTGTGCAATAGTATTTTGAAATGATTGTGGCCATGATCATGGTCAATATTATTGGACATTGACATTACATCAACGTTTGAGTCATTTTCACCAGATTCGTGAAATGATTTATGTTGCAGTTCTTCAACTAATCGTTGTTCATGATCATCACGTAATCCAGATGTGTCATCAGATAAATCTTGCATTTCACATTCCTCTAGAAGACCTTGATTTTGTTCCATATCTTCTTGTAAACAAGATTCTTTTTGCTCTTGCCAGTTTAAAATAGACTGTTCTAATAGAAGAGTAAGAATGAATCCCAACACAATAATGCATTCTGTTAACGGAAATTTAGTGTCATACCCTGCATTTTTAAGAATTGAATGAAACAGTTCTTGGACATTAGGGAGTAAACCTAAAAAACACATAGCTAAAAATATTCCAGTAGCTGTACAGTTGCACCAACTTATCAACCGATAGAAAAACTGTTTATTCTTCATGGCTCTACTGGGAGAAGAAATAAGCTGTGTTTTCGATCCCCAATATTTAGTTATCAAAACAGGTGCTAGGTAACAAGCAAGGGTTAAGAAATACAAACAGAATATAAATGCAGCTCTTAATCCCTGCATTAGTATTGAATTTTCCATTTTAACTTTGTATTGATTTTAGGTACCAAATAAAAATGTCAAATTGATTAGCGAATTCCATTGCCTATTGTGAATCAATGCTATTACCCTCCACATTTTTAAGAGTCTTTATCCATTTTAATACCTTGAATCACTACATCAATTTAACTTTCAGTAATACAAATTGTTCGGATGATAACTTAAATATTGACATGGCTCTCAGCAAAGATGGTGTATCACAGATTAGAAATTGAAATAAAATCGTAGTTATCATTTGAAGGAAATATATATTCATTCAATATATGTAATCACAATGTTTAAATATTGCATTAAGCAAACTGTCGTAACGCTTTAAACGTCTAATTTTCTTATTTGACAATCCAGACGGTGCCAATTTTCGGTTTCAGTATCTCAGTCGGGCACAGTCACAGTGCAGAGATGCATTCGGAGAATGATAATATCAACTGGTCGTGCTCGAATAGATTGACCGGTACATTTGACTTGTGTGCGAATAAAACCTGTTGACCGGTAACTATCCGCGCGCATTCTAACCGACCAATAGTCATCGAGCTCTAACATTTAAGGCAAGAATTCAAATGAAACATCATTGCAATCGCTACTGGAAGTCGAATTGCATTAGAATCGCATGTTGTAGCGATTGCAACGTATCCAAATTTGGGAATTTGCAATTGCAATGGTGAGTTGCGATCGTCCTTGTTTCACTTGAATTCCTGCCTAAGAAGTGTTATAGCTCAATGCCGGTAAGGCAGGCCGCACACCGTTGCTACTACTGATTTTAACTGGGATCCGCACACCGAAGCTGCGCGTTGAAAAACAATTCCACATTCGACACGACGCACGTGTCGCGAAAGTGACGCAGGAGTGAATTTTGTCGCTTGTCTCTTTGCCGCTCGTCGACAGTGTGGAAACATGGCGGATAATTCGGATTTTAATATTTTTTTTGTGAAGGCAATTGAAAGCCGTGAACTTATTTACAACCATCTGATGAAGGAGCATTCGAACCGAAATTGCCTGGAGAAAGCATGGTTTGATATATCCAAAACAGTAAAGTCCCAGGTAAGTAAAAATGCAAAATTTTTGTATTTTAATAATAAAATGAATGACTTATGGTACTTTTTTCGACAAAAGTTATCTGAAATGGGCCCCGGAAAACTAATTTTAAGAATACTGCCCTACTTATTATATTTTTAGTAATGCGATGTAACTTTGTTTATGAATTAAGTTTGATTTTCTACTCAATTATGAAATTTTGTCTCTTATTGAAATGTAATTTCAAAATCAACGCTTCTTTAAAATTAAATTTCATCATTCCTTAGCGCTAGATAGGATAAACATGATATAACTAGCTGTATAAACATGATGTCAAGCTATTAATTTCAGTCACAGAAATAACTTAAGATTTTGGATAGTTCTAAACCGTTCAAATATTAAAAAAAACGTGTAAATAGTGCATATAATTTGTATCTGCTTGTTATAAAAGAAAGAAAGAGTTAATTTGCAAGTTGTTGGCACACGTTAGAAAAGAGTGGTTGTTAGTATACAAAAGAGTATAGTATATAAAAGGAAATTTTCGAAATAAACAGGTTGTATTTTGAAACAAATCACTTTTACAAATTTATCTTACGAAGTCATGGTTGCGATAAGTTGATGAAAAAAGCTTAAATGTCCAAAATTTTAGGCATAACACCTAAGAAGTGCTAGGCATTAATTTAAAATTTTTGTTCTCCAAATGCAACTAATGATGAAACTATTGCTGAATGTTAAAAAAAAGCTTTTTCATTCAAAACCTGAACATTTAAGTAATTAGCTATTTCTCTTC